>CATKHJ010066644.1:0-23790 GCA_949750685.1 Vernicia montana
AATATGAGTTATTGGAATGTTAATTTGATGAATCTATGTTCAATTTAAAGTTTGATTATGAAATTGATATTTTTTCCCAAATTCTAGGGTTTATGGAGTAAATTGGGGATTTAACTTGAATTAATTAAAATTGATTGGTTAATTAAGTTTGAATATGATAAAGTTTAATGATTTTAAAATCAATTTGTAAATTGGTTGAATGAAAATGATTTTTCCCAAATTGATGGAATTGGTCTATTTAGGAATTTTGATTTTTAAGGTGTAAATTAATATCATGAATTAATAGAAAATATATTTATTTTGATTCATGTGTAGAAAATGAAATTTAATTAAGGTATTGAAAAGGGAAAGGAATTAAATTCCTTGATTTGATTAATTGTCTAATATATATATATATATTGTATGATTCAATGATTTATTTATGTAATGTAAATATGTGTGATATTTGTTTATGGTTAAGGAAGGGAAAAATAAGGTATGGTAGTAAGGTTAAAGGGATAGAAGTTAATATTCGATTTGTGTAATGTGTTGTAGAATCGAAAGGAAAGGATATTATTCGAGACACTGATGAGTCACGTTTTTAGTCAACATTTAATTCTATTAAGAGCTAAGGAGTGTTGATGTGAGTACAAATAATAATATATGCTTTGTGCCTTGAATATAAGCTTTTGTGCTCAATCGATTATTATTTGAAATGCATTGCAACTTTTTGATAAGTATTATTTGTTTATTAATTATTGAGCTAAATTGAGAAATTTATTCTTTGTGGCATTTGGCCAAATGAACATTTATTGTTTTGGTCTTTTAAATATGACCAATAATGGGAATTAAGTTGTTATTGATATGTTATCCATTGAATCATTTCATGGATAGAAAAGATATATTGTTATAATGTTTACATGATAAGCAGAATACCCCTCTGACGTGGGACAATACATCAGACCTTGTGCACAATGGTAATGAAACATGTGGATATGGTAAGATTATTCGAATCTTAGCTGGGAAAGGTTTAATGACCCTAGTACGTATGACCCAATCAGTTGTACGTATGACTAGGCATGTGAGAGTGAGTAAGGCGTAAGCCGCCACTCGTTTGATTATGGGGAAAACACACTATTTCCAAGAAAGTGAATAATTTCTGCTAAAAGTTATATTATTGCTATAAACATGAGAATTGTTCCATAAGAACAATTTTGATTAACATCGCTGTTGTTTAAAAAAGGAATTAATATTATTTGTACAATATTGTTCATTTTGTATTATGTACTCACTGAACTCTGTCTCACTCCTTAGTTATTATTTATTTTTCAGGACCGGTTGATAGGCCAGCAAGATAAATTTCAAGTTCTAGTTTTCACTTGGGAATTGCTCTGCTATTTTGATTATATGGTATGGATGTGTATTCGGAAGTTTCACTCTAGAGCTCCATGAATTTTAAAGTCTGTAATAATGTAGTAATTAGAATTTTTCCTGCATGATATGTGATATGATATAATGATGCTACAGTCTAAGCATTAAGATATTTAAAGTCAACTGCGCTAAAATTGATAGAAAATGGAATTCAAAAATATAAGTATGTAAATGGTGTTAAGTAGACAAAATATGTCATAAATGTTTAATATAATATTGGATGTTAAGGAATGGTAAATATGGTTTTGATTATGGGGTAATGATAACTTCGTAATTAATGGCAGCTAATAATAAGTAGTAAAGGGTTCTACGTGTTTAAGTGACCTTATGTCTCCCTATATCCTAGGACAGTCATGACTCAAAGACGGGTCGTGACACCTTTATTTTTCTCCCATTATTGTCACTTAATACTTTGGGTAATTCATTCCTTTATTATTGTAAGAAAATATTATTAATTAGCGTTCGAATTAAGTCCGAGATATAAATTAATTAGCTATTACATTTCTTTTGGTACACAGATTCGTAATTCTTAGAATTAGTAAATAATAGAATTAGTAATCTCACTGGATAGAGATTGATAAAAATATAGGGGTTAGGTTTTAGATAACACTGATCCCATAGGTTAGCTAAACCTTTGGGATTATATGTATCAAACGTGTTGTAACAAATTGACGCTAATGTGGAGAAAATTAAATATCCGGATGAATAAAAAAAATGAGACATAAGAGATTTAACATGGTTCAGCAAACCCGCCTATGTCCACGACCGTAGAACACTGCAAGAATATTTATTATGGTATAATGGAGAATGCAACTTTGGCTTAACAACACATAATTTACCCAAACCCCTTGTCACCTCACTCACTTATCTAATGCCCAAAATACACTCAAGTAACACTCACAAGCAAGTTATTACATAAGTCCTATTACACCTAAGCATTCACTCACAAAGAGACAACCGAATGCTTACACTAGGAACCATTCACTTGCTTAGCTCTCTTCCTTTTTTGAGCTTAGTTACTTGATGTTTGAATACAATGAATTGAGTGGTATTTATAGGCAAATTGAGGTCTTAAGCTTTGGTTGAAAAATATCCACGTGGCACTTCCATGCATCACAAGCATTAGCTTTTGATTTCAACCATTCAAAATGCTCCACATCATTTTCCATAATGGAACTAATTCACTATGTGTCAGTGATTACCAATAATGCTCCATTATCATTATTTTATTTAGCCATTATTTCAATAAATCTCCATCTTGGCTAAATAAAATATTCTTCCTTTCTTGCATCTCTCCTTCACACCTCTTGGGCATAATTTACTGCGACCTTCAACCTTGAACTTATCCTTGAAAGCTATACCATTTAGTTGCTCCATCAAGTCTATTTTCGCAGTGTCACCCAAGCTTTGAGCTATCCATTTCACTTTTTTTTGGTGTAACTTTTTGATTTTTCTTACATCAACCCTTCGTGAAATGTTATTCCAAGTGCTATTCCCTGCATTTACACATGGAACTTTTGATCCATGCTCCACACCCATGACAACATTTTCATCTACAGCTCCATCACCCCTAGTTATGGGTTCTCAGTATCTCCGCAATGCTCTGGCAACTGACTCCGTATTGTTATACCTTCTATGAGATCTCAATCTTCCACTAGCCAAGCTATAATAATGTTGTGTTGCCCCACATGAATGTCCTCCTACATTACTAAAAACTGTGCTTCCCTGTAGCTTGTAGAGATAACCGGCTTTTCCTCTAAGCCCTTTCATCACAATTTTGGCACCTTTTAAATATTCGCATAACTCCACTTTGAGTTGATAAGCGAAATCCGTTCTCATCTAGCATCCCTAAAGAAATAAGATTCCTCTTAAGTTCTAGAACATGTCGTACATTAGTCAGCGTCCTAATAGCACCATCAAACATCTTTATTCTTACGGAGTCTTTTCCAACCACTTTACAGGAATTACCATTCCCCATAAAGACATTTTCAAAATATACAGTTTGCCTATCTTCTCAGTCTTCATCACGAATAAAGAATCTTTAGCAACCTTTAAAATTCCACCTCTGCCAGTAAATTTGTAACCATTCGAATCCAGAGTACTTAAAGAGATAAGATTTCTCTTCAAGTCTGGAATATGCCGAACATCTGTCAAAGTTCTAACTACTCCATCATACATCTTGATTTTAACTGTGCCTATTCCAGCAACTTTACAAGCATGGTTGTTACCCATCAATACAACTCCGCTTTGCACCGATTTATATGTGGAGAAATATTTTCTGTTGGGACACATATGGAATGAGCAAGCTGTATCCAGAATCCATTCATTTCTGGTTTTGGCTCCATCATCACAGACCAAGAGCAGATCACATTGCTCTTGATTTTGAACAACACTGGCTTCAATGGGTTCCTCTTTCTTCTGATCTTTATTCTATTGCTTGTTCTTCAACTTAAAGCATTCTAACTTGATATGCCTCTTTTTCTTACAGTAATTACAAGTCAAATTTCTATGCCTAGATTTTGATCTAGACCTTGATTTTTGATGGCTTTTGCTCAATTGTTGGGCTACTCTAAGAATTTCATAGATGTAGCTGTTAGTATTTCAAGCACAGCTTAGTGGCGTCTTACTGGTTTTTATGGCTTTCCTGAAAGCCATAAAAGACAAGCTTCGCGGGACATGCTTCGCAATATGAAAGATCGCTCTTCTCTCCCTTGGTGTATAATTGAGGACTTCAACAATCTATTGTCTCAATCAGAGAAGCGAGGCAGAATTCGGCACCCTCCATCTTTGATTTGTGACTTCAATACAGCAGTGAATGATTGTGGTTTGGTAGAAATCGCAATGCATGGATATCTTTTTACTTGGGAACGCAGTAGAGGATCAGATTCATGGGTAGAGGAGAAATTAGATTGAGCCCTAGCATCTAATTCTTGGTTTAATATTTTTTATTCAGCTCGAGTTTAAATGAAGAAGCCCCTTATTCTGACCATTCTGCAATCTTCCTCTCATTGAACTAGACTCATTTGGCCTATGTACATAGATTTCGATTTGAAAATGCCTGGGTTCGCGAAATAGATTATAAGGAGAAGGTCATAGTAGGTTGGAATCTCCCAAATAGTGATATTCAAGATCAAATTCGGCATTGCATGGAGACATTGAAGGTGTGGGGAGAGAACCTTCAGAAACAATTCAGTGAAAGGATCTCGAGATGTAGACAAAGAATTGAAAGATTGAAATTGTTATCTGATTCACATTCCATTGATGAACTTGCCCAAGAACAATCCTCTTTATGCACTCTATTGGCCCAGCAAGAGGAATACTAGAAGTAAAGAGCTAAACAACACTGATTAGAGGCTGGGGATGTGAATTCCAAATATTTCCACCAATCAGCTACCTCCCAAAGAAAAAAGAATAAAATTATCCAATTGAAGAACGATGTGGGGGTATGGTATGGATGGCAAATTGGTCTTGATGAACTAATTGTGAATTATTTTTCTTCTTTATATTCATCTACAGGTTGTGATGCTGATTGTATATTGAGGAATGTGAATCCTATAGTTACAGAAACTCAGAATGTTGAACTGACCAATCCGTTTGTTGCTAAGGAGGTAAAAGATGTGCTGTTTGCTATGGGTCCAGATAAAACCCCGGGGCCCGACGGTATGCATCCTTGTTTTTATCAAAAGTACTGGGATGTGGTTGGGGAGGATGTAACAAGAGCATGTTTGCAATATCTTAACAGCGGCATTTTACCTGAAGGAATTAATTCTACATCCATTGCTCTTATTTCGAAGAAGAACAACTCTGAACCAGTTGCTGATCTGCGCCCCATTACTTTATGCAATGTTCTGTACAAGATAGTGTCTAAGTGTATTGCAAATAGGTTGAGAAGGGTGCTACCATCAGTCATATCTGAGACTCAGAGTGCATTTATCCCAGGTAGATTAATATCAGATAATGTGATGGTGGCTTATGAACTCAATCATTTTCTTAAAAGGAAAAGGCGAGGAAAGACAAGTTTTATAGCTCTGAAGATGGACATGTCCAAGGCATATGATTGCATAGAGTGGGAATTTCTGAAATTGATGATGCTACAATTGGGTTTCAATGATAGTTGGGTTAACCTTGTCATGCAATGTGTCTCCTCGGTGGTTTATCATGTGGCACATGAAGGTCATATGTGACGCAGCGTAAGTAAAATGGCAAAGCCGTTTAGGGTTTAGGTTTTTCTGTCTATTAATGTATGTCCTAAAACAGGCAAAGTAGGAGTTTAAATAGGGGCCCCGAAACCCTAGACACGGGTACAAATATAGAAACTGCCAAAAATGACAGTTTCGAAATATTACACCAGAAACATAATGATATTAAAAAGGAAAGCGCCACAGACGGCGCCTAAATCCGGAGTTCATACCAAAAGTTATAAACAATTCAAAAAGTTTCCATAAATGAAAAAATGGCAAAATTAAGGACCCAAATGAAGGAATTTGGCCGAAAAACGACGTCGCTCATCGCCAAAGGCGATGATTCGGATCCGTTGCAGCATTTCCCTTTGGATCAAGTACCTGCAAGGCCCAAAAATTACAGCTGTCCCGGGCCGCTATTTCTTCTGCTTGGCCCGCTGCTTGTCTAGGCAGCCTAAGAACCTTTCTGCAAAGGCCTCCACGTCAATATGCTAGGCCCAATTGTACCTCAAAGAGGATTGAGACAGGGTGACCCACTATCACCATACCTTTTCTTGATCTGTGCAGAAGGGTTGTCTGCATCTCTCACTGCCTTAAAACGACGGAACCTCATACATGGGTGCAAAATTGCCAGGTCAGCTCCATCTATTTCCCATCTCCTTTTTGCTGATGATAGTTACCTATTCTTCTAAGCAGATTTAATTGAAAGCAAACATATAAAGGAATGTTTGGGGCAGTATTAACAAACTGATGCAATCGGTAATAAAAACTAAAAATTATGTTTTCACCATTTCTTTCTATTTTTTTTAACCTTTCTTCTACATCAAAATTACCCTGGTTGAATTGTTCCTCTTAATTTTCTTCATCAATTTCTTTCTATTAATGTAATCATTACAAAAATAACAAAACTAGATAATCCTTTTAAAAAAATTAACTCGCTAAAGATTAGCTTTAAATTCAAAGTTCTAATAATCTAAATAAAATTTTTATTTTCAGGTTTTGTTGAAGTATTTCCATGTAACACTTCTTTCAAATATCTTAGCCACTGGAGATTGTATATAAAAGATTAATAAATATAATCATGGATTAAAGAATTGATAACTCATACTTATAATTTTCCTTGTGTAGAGAGAGGAGGAGGGAGTGAAATTAGGTGAAGAAGAAGAATGATCTTGTAATAGAAAAATGAATAAAGGGTAATTTTGTCAAAAATAAAATTTTTGTTGCACTGGCTTTAACAATTAAAACTCTAACAATAACGCTATCCATTTGATAATTCAATAAATTGATTTTCAATTAGAATTAAAGTGTAATTAATGATAAATTTAATAATTAAATAATAATAATATGTTTAATAAAAGTAATTAATAAATTATTTTTTAAATATACTAATGATTTTATATATGTAATTATATAGTTAAAATGAATATAAAAAAAATATATAATGCAAGTTACATATATAAATAAATATAAAAGATATATACACACAAATAATTTTATATAAAAATAAAATAAATGATAACAATAATTTATTTCAATAAATAATGAATTAAAATTTAATTTACATATTAAATAAAATTAAAATAAATAATCATCTTAATAAATAAATAATTAAAATTATTTTTATATTAAATAATATAAAAGAAAAATAAATCCGCCTATCATAATGAACACTAGGGAAAGTCCACATTTTGTCGTTTCACTGAGTTATTTTTACATCTATAGATGTCATCAATGATTCAATAATTACTTTCTCAAAAAAAAAAATCAATAATTAACGATAAATCTTCACTATTATTAATTTTTATAAATGAGTTTATAAATGAGGAAGAAAGATAAATATATGAGAGTGCTAAAATACAAATACACACAATACATATTAGTATATTAGACATTATCATAACCTAAATAATTAGAACTACTCAATTAGGTAATAGACCGTCACCATATATTAATCATTTATATTATTTATTTCCAATCAATGTGTAATTATTCTTAACAAAAGAATTTAATTAAAAATTAGAAAAAAAATCAAGTTAAATATGGTTACTAGGTTAGGTGATTATGTGGGATCCCGATGAATTAGTTTTGAACTTGATACTTTTCATACTTGGAGGTGATTTTAATACCAATTAACCAAAGTGTAATTAGTTATATGGTATTTTCCATCACAAAAGAAATTATCAGCATATGGATCCATCTCCCCCCTGACCTTCTACACTTTCTTTAAAAAAGGTTAAATCATTTGTGGTATATTTTCACAAATAATCTTGAGCACAGAAATACATAAACATCAATTTCTTTGAATTTTGATTCTAAACGACGGACACCCATATATATACACTGCCATCAATTTTGAATATTCATGGAAACAAAGGTTGGAGTTGAAAGGGACAAAAACCAGTTGGGGAGAAAATTGCACTTGAAAATGAGCATTTTTGGCTGTGTATGTGGTCAACTTGAACCACCGAAAATGAAAGGGTTGATGTTAAACCAGTTCGTGGGTCAGGCAGCACACATCATTACTGAAAAAAATTACGGGTCGGACGGGTAAAATTTTTAAAAAATATTATATTTTTTAAATTCTAGCCTAATCTATAAATAAGTCTAATTGATGCTCAACATAAATTGACTTTATTGATTTTGTTTTGCCTAAATTTAAACAAATATATATTCTCTGTTTATAAATATATATTTCCAAATACACTTTTATTTTGACACAAATATTAAAAATTGTATTTCTTTTACTATTTACTATTAAAATGGTCACTAGTAACATTAATTATTCTATAATAATGTGATTAATAATAAGTATACAGAAGGGTATATTTAAAAATACAATAATAAATTTAACTTAAAAATGAAAGTAATTTTTTTTTTTTTTTTTTTGATATCTAAAAAAAATGTGAACTATTATTTACAGACGAGAATATATATTATAAATGTACCAGATGAAGGTGAACATTTTAACTAATTAAGACATTCGTATTTATTAAAAAAAAAATATTTATTCTTAATAATATTTACTATATAGTAAATCCTACATAGTTTTTGTTAGAGATTTATATATAATCACAACGTTTAACATTTTCTTGACATTGAATGTGTCAAACATATCAAAATTAAAGGAAAAGAATCTTGCATGTATTAAGCACATGTTGAAATTAAAAACCCCACCAAGAAATATTATTTGACACGAAATCTATAACATTATTGTTTATGACATTACGGTCAGGTGGTAATATTTTAGACTAGGTTTTCTACATACCATGCTAAATTCATTTCATTGACCATCCATGTAGAAAAACTTATTTAGAATCAATACATTTAGATTGTTTTAATTAGAAATCTTTTATTTTGGTTCTGTTAATTTAATCTAACTTACTAGTATATAGGTGGTGCCGTCAACTGTCAATTAGAGATATGTATAATAAAATTAATTTGAGTTTTCTAATATATAGGTGGTTGGCACCGTCAACTTTGGCTCAATAGTCTGATGTATAGGTTATAAAATCGTTAATCCTATGATGAATATTTAGATTGTAAGAAAACGTCAATTCAAATAGGGGTGATTTCATAAATCTGGAGTAAAAGAGGTTTTTATTAACGTGAGTGATAAAAAATATACAATGAGTTTACAAACATATTTATAAAGTATTTACATGAATACTATTGTAATTATAATAACAATAAAAAATTATAATATATTTTGGCGGTCTACAAGGGTACTGTTGTAATTATAATAACAACAAAAAATTATAATATATTTTAGCGGTCTACAAAAGAATTGGACTCATTATATACATTCAGACCCATTACTATAAATCTGAGTTAATTTACTTTAAATCCAGGGCAAAAAAATAATTAAAAAAAAAAAACCCCTCTAAATCCAGATCAATTAGAGGCATTGAGCCTAACCGTCAAATTTGGGCCCACGTTAACACACATTAAACGAAATATATTCAAATTTTGATTTTCAAATGTATAATAGCTGAATTTTGTTGCCTTTGACATAAAATTAATAATAGTCATTTTTTCAAACAATATGATTGATCATTTTACTGAAAACACTTTTTTTTTTTTTTTTTTATATATATTGGAAATCTCAGGAATTTCATAAATAATTAAGAGCTCTAACTGAAAATTTGTAATCTCACAAAAGACTAAATGCATGATGCTATATATTTGGGACCTCTTTCCCTCAAATAATAATAATAATAATAATAATAAAGTGAATTTTTAACTGAATAACACCCCATGCTTAAAAGTGCAAAAATGCTTGATGAATGATCGAAACAAATTCTTTGGAAAACAAAAAAAAAAAAATTAAATAAAATGGGTAAACTTCTAAAAATAATTGCAATCATGTAGTTTGGAAAATTTTGAGGTGAATTAATAATTAAATTTTGGAATTATAAATTGATAAGAAATAAATTTGACTCTCATTTTTAGGTCTCAAATACGAAATCGGATTTACTTTTTAATAGAACATAAATGGACTTAAGAGACTCAGAATGAGACATCTTCGAAAATGACTTATGGTAAGAATCCCTTAAAACTCATCTAGGACAAGATCATCATTTTAAAGGTTTCTCGTCAAGACGCTCATTCGCTAGATTGAGTTCATTTTATAAGATTTTTGGTCCTCACTTCAAGCCAGTCTCACAAGATAAAGAGTTGAAGTCCCTTACATGTTTAGTCATATCACAATGCATAGTTATCAACACTCAGATCTCAAGATACGTTAATCACTGGTGCACCAAGATAGGACCAACTGTCTGATCCTGACACCCAAGGCATGACCCTGACATGAGGCAAGCGGTGCAACAGTAGGAGCCTGACATCCTAAAACATTTGCCTCCTTATCTTGGCTAAGCTCTCTGTGCACTAATGAGAAGGAAACATTTGTATACCAATCAACTCATTTTTTTGCTAGTACACATGATATAAGACAAACATTCTCATCTACCATTATTTTTAAATTCTCTCAACAACTTTTCACCTCTTTCTCTCATTAAAATATTTTCTCAATATTGATTATCTTCTTACTTAAAAACCTTAAGAGTTCAAGCCACTGACTTAGGTATTGGAGATGCCTTGCCAAGTTTAGACTTAGCACTTTAATACTAATTGTTCATCTTGCAGGTCTAAAAGACTATCTTAAACTCGAGCCTACACAACAAAAAAAAAAAAAAAAATACCCATCATCCTTTTTTAAAGATCTCTAAGTCATCATAAATTTATTATTAGTAATATCTCAAACAATATATTTTTGCTGTCTTATTTTGGCAAATATTCTTAATTAACTATATATATACTAAAAATTTAACAATTTTGTTATGCTATGATCTTTTTAATTTTTTAGCATATGAAATGAGAGACATGTAAATTATTCTTATAAATACATTCATTATTAATTTTTCAATATATATACTTTCCGAATATGATCATCATTCTACTTCATTATCTCTAATTTTGTATTTTATTAGAGATTATTGAAATTTTGGGAATCATAGTTCTAAATAAGTATGTATATTCAATTCTATGATCAAAACCTTTAAATAAGAGAATGCTAGTAGCTAGGTTTTTGCTTTTCTTGGTATGTATATTGAAAAGAAAAAGTGAAAAACACAAAAAATCAAAAACTATACCCTACGAGTTCTGATTATAAGAATAAAAATACATCCTTGGAGAGTTTGGTTATTCTCATTTATACAAGAAACAAACAATTAACTATGATATTGATAATTAAGTGGCATTAATTAGATGATAAACTTAATTTTGCCTAATTTAATCCTCCTTTGTCAAATATAGTTACACGTTCATCTTTATAGTTGCTTTAGGATTTTCAACTCTATTAAGAGGTGAAAAAGATTATCAAAAAAAAATTAATTTCTTGAACCGACGGGTTAAATTAATACAATGTTTTTAAAATTGGATGTATTTTTTTTTATTGAATCAATTAAAAACTAATAAAACACAATTTTAAAAAATTAAAAAAAAATAGTATATATCTAATTAATCATAATTTTTAAAATAAAAAAATAAATTAAAACTCTAAACTGAAATAGTTTGAATCGATTATTAATTCTAATTAATTTTGTCTATAAGTGGTTTTTAAAATAGTATGAGTAACATAATTTAATGGTAATATTCCTTTCCCATTCAATAATATTTGTCCTTTTCATCACAGAAAAAGAAAAATAACTTTGAATTAAAAATTTTGCTAGTTTGAGAAAATTTTAATTGAGATGTGGAAAGTTGTAGTTTCCACTTTCCACAACAGAAGCAGCAGATTTGGGTAAAAAACTTAAGGATGAAAGGTTTAGTTGAAGCTTGGAAAATGGTAATATGAACCTTTCAAATTAATTTTGTTGAAATTTGGTTATCTTTCATTCTTTTGCTCTCAAAATTATTAGAGAGCTCAACTTTCATTTTGATTGAAAGAATGCTTTTTACTAAAAAAAAAAAAAAAAAAAATTGAAAACCCAAAGTACCAACTCTTAAAAGAATAAGGTATAGCCATTTAGGATTAATTTATTTTGGGTTTTAATGATATACTAAAGTAGTTTTCAAAATTATAAATTTGTAAGCTCAAATTAAAATAATAATAATAATAATAAATAAATAAATAAATCTAGCTATCCATTCTATTGGCCTTATCCCTTATATGAGTCTTATGTGTTGAGATGGAGGAATAATAATAAGAAAATTATGCATAAAAGTAAATCAGGTGTGATCTGGTTGGTTTTTCCATCCACTTTAAGTGTGTGAGAAATAAGAGATTTCAGATTCGAGTTTTTCAAACCATTACAAAAAATTATCACCAATTTAGTGAGAAATGTTAAAAAAGAGAGCTATCATTATTATATATTCTATTTCGATCCATTATACTTCTATTGAAAAAAAATTATGTGTGAAAAGAATTACTCTATTTATAGGTGAAAATTCAATATTATATAATATTTTAGATAAAGCATTTACACACTAATTTATTATTACAGATATTAATAAAGATTTTATATTTTGTTAATACACTCTCTTATATTTATTTAATCATATTAGAACTTCGAAAATTATTTTTATAAATTATTAAATATTAATAAAATTTATTTCATATATATATAATGATAAGTAGTACTACGAAATAATTTTTAGTTTAAAATTTACCTTTATTATCCGATTAAAAAATATACCTACGTTGTTTCCTATAAAAGAAAAATAAACCTACATTGAAATTAAAAAGGTATTAAAAAAAAATATCTCCATCATATCGTTTAACTAGAAAATTAATTAATTTTTTTAAAATTTAATTTCAATTGAGGCTTAAATTTTAGATCTCACAACTCTGAAATAATTTTAATATCACAAAATTGAAAGTCCATTGATAATCCAAAAAATTAAATTTCTTTTTGAGAAATCCCAAAAAATTAATTAAATTTAACAAACAATGTAGGAAGCAAATCCACTTATCTAGGATGTTAAAATGATTTGGGCCATTTGGGATTTCTGAGAAGCTGCCTTCAGTCAAAGCAAGACGGTGCTGCTAACAGTTGTTCTCTCAAACAAAAGGAAAAAAACTTGCCTCTGCGTGGACCCTCTTTTTACATAAAAACACACGAAGAAAAAAAGAAAACGATCACTGGCGGGTCTTTTAAAGGCGTGTTTACTGTTTAGACTTCGCTTCTCTGTTTTCCTCTGTTATATAAAGTAAACAGAGACTCCTACACTTCGAGGAGAAATATTTCACATTCCACATCTCTCTAAAACAATATTTTTGGGTTGTGTTTCCTCTGTAATTCCCTGGAAATTTTGGGGCAGGAGTGAAAAAAAAAACCACCCTCCGGTAATTCTTTTAATTTTTCCTTTATGTTCATATTAGCTTGCTGCTGTTAGCAAATGTTAATGCATGGTTGCATTTCTTGTTCAAGAGTCTTGACCCAAGACCGGGTTTTAAAATTTTCTTTATATGTCCTTCATTTTCTTGGTGACCAAACAGAAGGGTCAAGAATTTTCTTACCCGGATGAGCTCTGTATAGAGATGGTTGTCTGCAAGCTGCATATGGTTTATTATTTATTTGGACAGGGTAAAAGAGAGGAAAGCAGGCATGAGCTGCGAGGGAAAATCAACAAATATTGCATGACAAAAACATGAAAAGAAAAATGAAATGAAATTGCTTCTTTTCATTTTCTTGATCTAATTAAAGTACTCTCTTTGTACCAGAGATGGAGCACATCACAACTCCATTTAGAGGTATCATAAAAGATGTTAGAGGAAGAACAGCTTGTTATAAACAAGATTGGATTGGTGGCATTCGTTCAGGACTCAGGTAACTTCTTTAAATCTTTCAAAGAACAAACTAATAATGAACCAGAATCTTGAAGCCAGTATTGACACTCATTTATTTATGGCAGGATCTTAGCACCAACAACTTACATCTTCTTTGCTTCTGCCCTTCCTGTTATCGCCTTTGGCGAGCAACTTAGTAGAGACACAGGCAAGTTTCCCCACTTAATTTCTTTCTTAATTGCAAGTACAACGAGTTATAAAGTAACTCTGCATTATTTTCTCTGTGTAGATGGAAGCTTGAGCACAGTAGAAACATTAGCTTCTACTGCTCTCTGTGGCATCATACACTCAATTCTTGGTGGGCAACCTCTTTTGGTATTGGGTGTTGCAGAACCCACTGTTATTATGTACACTTATTTGTACAATTTTGCTAAAGGAAGGGAAGATTTGGGGCAGAAACTTTTCTTGGCTTGGGCTGGATGGTATTAGGAATTGATTTACCTTGTTAATCTTGTAAAATATTTATCTTGATTTTTAGTTGATTGTGCAATTTTTTCACACCTAATGCAATTCTTGCAGGGTGTGTGTCTGGACAGCCCTTTTGCTGCTGCTTCTTGCAATTTTCAATGCTTGTACTATAATCAAGAGATTTACCAGAATTGCAGGAGAACTTTTTGGCATGTTGATTGCTGTTCTATTCATTCAAGAAGCTATTAGAGTAAGTCAAACCAATAAAACAAAATGAATTTTAATTTAGCAAATTCTATAGTTGATTAATAATTGTAAGATAGGTAATAGTATATGGTATAATTTTAATACAGGGAATGGTGAGTGAGTTCAATATTCCCAAAGCAGAAGATTCAAAGTTAGAAAAGTATCAATTTCAATGGCTTTACACAAATGGATTGTTGGGTATAATATTCACCTTTGGCCTTCTTTACACTGCCTTAAAAAGCAGAAAGGCAAGATCATGGTGGTATGGCACAGGTAATTTATGAAGAAAATTTTAAGTAACTTTGTGCTTAACATTTGTGATTTGGAATATGAAATGTTTTGAATATATTTTCTTTCTATAGGATGGTTTAGAAGTTTCATAGCAGACTATGGAGTTCCTTTGATGGTTGTGGTGTGGACAGCACTTTCATTTAGCGTACCGAGCAAAGTTCCTTCCGGAGTCCCTAGAAGGCTTTTTAGTCCTCTTCCATGGGAGTCTGCATCCTTACACCACTGGACTGTAATCAAGGTAACAGAATTTGATGTTACCTATTTCGTCGTATTTGAAACACTTGATGCTAATTAGAAAAAAATGCATAATAAAATTTCAGGATATGGGAAATGTTCCTACAGCATACATCTTTGCAGCCTTTATTCCTGCTCTGATGATAGCAGGGCTCTACTTTTTCGACCATAGTGTTGCTTCGCAGCTGGCACAACAAAAGGAGTTCAATCTTAAAAATCCTTCTGCATACCATTATGACATTTTATTGTTGGGATTCATGGTATATGCCAATACCATATATTAAAGTTGGCTATTTTACCATTATATTCCTCCAAGACTTATATCATCTAATTAACTAAATGGTTTCAGACTTTGCTTTGTGGATTAATTGGCCTACCTCCTTCTAATGGAGTCCTGCCCCAATCTCCAATGCACACAAAGAGCCTTGCTGTCCTAAAAAGACAGGCAAGTTATAGGATTTCAAATGTGAACTCCATAAATTACTTGTTGAGTCGCATTCTTTACTAATGGAATCGGACTGACTATTTGCAGTTGATTCGAAGAAAGATGGTAGAGAGTGCTAAGGAAAGTATCAAGCAGAAAGCTAGCAACTCTGAAATATATGTCAAGATGCAAGCTGTGTTCATAGAGATGGACAGCAGTCCAGCTGTAAGTGCTTCAACAGAATTGCACCATTATCATTTATCATCATATTATCAAGCAATTAATAAAACTTAAAGCTGTTTAATTGCAGAATACAGTAGCAAAAGAGCTGGAAGACTTGAAGGAGGCAGTGATGAAAGCAGAGGACAAGGATGAAAATCCGAAGGATGCATTTGATCCTGAGAAGGATATTGATGCATACTTGCCTGTCAGAGTTAATGAGCAAAGAGTAAGCAATTTGTTGCAGTCACTTCTTGTAGCAGCATCAGTATGTGCAATGCCTGCAATAAAGCTGATACCTACATCAGTTCTCTGGGGATATTTTGCTTACATGGCCGTTGACAGTCTCCCTGGAAACCAATTCTGGGAAAGAATGCTACTTCTTTTTATCACACCTGGCAGGCGCTACAAGTATGTTTTGTTTCATTTAAGAGTGATATGCTGCTAATTGCATATGATTTTACAAATTCACTACGTAGCTGATAACCGATTTTGGCAGGGTGTTGGAGGGGCTTCATGCTTCTTTTGTCGAGTCAGTTCCATTCAAGTACATTGCAACATTTACAATCTTTCAATTGGTGTATTTCCTGGTCTGTTTTGGTATGACATGGATTCCAATAGCTGGAATTCTGTTTCCATTGCCATTCTTCGTTCTGATTGGTATAAGGCAATACATCCTTCCCAAGCTGTTTAGACCCCATCATCTGCGAGAACTGGATGCTGCAGAGTACGAGGAAATCACCAGAGCCCCACGACTATCTCTCAGCCTCTCTTTTAAGGTATAACATATACACTTTCATCTATACATAATATTCTGTAATTTTCTTTGAATTAGTATTAACTATTAAGTTTGTTCATTTCATCAGGAAAAAGAAGTAGCTGGTCTAGGAAATGAGGAAGGGAAAGTAGAAGTGTGTGATGCTGAGATGTTAGATGAGCTAACTACTAGTAGAGGGGAGTTCAAAGTTAGAACTGTTAGCTTCCAAGAGGAGAATCGCAATCAGGTGAGATACTCATACTCCCCTTTCTTCTCTATTTTTCTTGATATTATTGATTCATTTTTCAGCAGTATTGGAATTCTTTTGACAAAACTTCATTTGACATGTTCATATCTTTATTGCAGATTTATCCTGAGGAAATTGTCCAACAAGAGTGAAATATCCATAGGCAAAGGCATAATGATAATTACTTGTACATTCATCTGAATTGTAATAGACAAGAGAGTGAGAGAAGGAAAGGGAGTTCTCATTCAGTAGAATTGCTTTATTTTTTTCAATTTGTAGAATGTAAAATTACCAACTCAAAAGAACTGTAGAGTTTGTTGCAAATCATCATTTGATATTTGATGGCAAATCACCATATTATAATTATTATTATTTTTATTATATATACTAAAACCCTTGCTTAAATTATCTCTATAATTAAAATTAAAAAAAAAAAAAAAAAAAAGCTAAGTGGGTCTGATTTAGCCAAGTTTCCGCTTGAGAAGCCACTGTTCTCAAGCTTTTGTTTTGTTTTTTTTTTTTTATTTTAACATTTAAATGGGCTTCCTTTTTGGTTTTTATTTTTTATTTTTTTTTATTTTAACTTTTAAATGGACAATATAAATTTAATTCTTAAAATTAATTTAAAATAGACTTATTATTAATGATAATATAATTTTTATTATTTTACTTTATTTTTAATATATTATTTTTACCCACTAAAAGATATTTTCATTTTACTAACTTATTTTAAATTTCAATATATTTATTTGTTATTCTAACACTTCTTATATTTCTTTTTACTCATGTCATTTTCAGGTAAATTTCTAATTTTTTTCTAAAAAAATTTAACAACCAATAAATATTTTTACTTATTCTTTTGTTTTCAAATTACCAATTTCAATTATCTTTTCTAATTTTTTTCTTTTTAGTTGAAGCAATAAAATAAAAAATTAGTCTTCTGATCATTTATTTAACCAACGGGTCCTCGAACTAATTAAAAAAATATCTTAATACATATTAGGCATATTTTATTGTAAATATTTTTGTAATATGTAAATATTAAATTTTTTAATAATATATGCATTTATATATATAATATCATCTTTTATATACTAATTATATTAATATATAATTTTTTTTCTTCATTTGAAATAATATAAAATATCATAAACCGCAGCGTAGCACGGATTAATTTGCTTGTAATTTACTAAAATAATTGGTAATTTTCTTGAGGAGCCGCCACAAGATGAAGGGCTAGTTTAGTATTACTATTGCAAAATCTTAATTTTAGACTAAAAATAAAGAAGAATTATCTTGATGCATCAGACAATAACTACTGAATTTTATGAGTTTAATATTGTTTTATTCACGAAGTTTCAAATATAAATTTTGTTTAAAATCAAAAGACAAGAATTTATATATTCGCTCATGAGATTTTTTTTTTTTTTTTGGGTATAAAATTAACTTTTTCAATAATAATACCAAACTTCTCCAAGGTTTTGGCAAAAGATATGATGGTCAAAAGCTTGAGAGCAAGGCCCAACTCTCTGCTTTGGCTGACCTCGTGGGGCTTAGCCGAACACATACTTGTGATTTCTGAAGTTTGCTTCTTACCATACCAACAAATTAACAAAATCACAATTTACTGGCAACTTGTGGTGAGAATGGAGCAAAACCCACTTCTTGGCTTCTTATGGAGATGCCAAAATTTTCTGGTCCTCTCAGTTGGGGTTCTCCATCACCGTATCTGTTGGTATTAGATGCTTTGAGATCTCACAATTTTGTAGCTATTAGATTGAAATTGGTTTTAAACATTGGATATTATACGCTCTACGTTCTCTCTAGTAGTCCCCAAAATGATGCTATGGTCTACGTTACCTCTTTATTAAAATCTGCAATGCTAATGTTAAAAATAATTTCACATTGATTGAGAATGAATAATATAAGTGATTAATACTAATTAGCTAGTATTAGTCATTTTAGATATGATAGTGCCCAATATACTAATATGTGTGTTGTGTGTGTTTGTATTTTTAACACTCTCTTTTATTTGCCTTCCTCTCCATTCAAAAAAATTAATAGCTAATGAGACTGTCTTTATGGATAGCATAATACACAATCCATATGGTAATCTTTAATTTGCAAATGAGATTCTTTTTCTTTTCATTAACCATTTGTTTTAATCTTACAATTAAACCATAAAACAATTTTTTTTTTTTTTTTCTAGCCAACCTTTCAATTTTGATACGAATGGTTTGTTTTATATTGGGCCAAACAAAAATTAGCTCCACACCATCATCAAATTAGTAATATATAATTTTTTTTTAAATATTCCTATCATTAAGCTAATAATTCATTGTTGAGTTCAGGGTTTAAATTCTAACCACGTTTTCTTCTTTCAAAACTTTTGATGAAAAAAAATAAGTATTTTAATTGAATTAATATGATAACTTAATTAAAAAAAAAAAATTCAACGGCTGCAGTTAATTGTTAGTAGCTAGCTGTTAGTGTTAGTGACTAGCAATTGAAGAGTTAAATGAAATGTTCCTTCAAAAATTAACCCTAGCAAACACCTTATTTTAGAGTTGAAAATCCAAATGTCTAACCCTAACTTTCAACCGCTAATCTAAACATGCTCAAAATTCTCAAACTGCGAGGTTATAACTTATAACCAGAATTAGGCTAAAAAGAATCAAAAAGAACTTTGAAAACCCATCTTGGAGTGTATTGGGATTTTGTCTTTGGGTCTAGTAGACAAATAGGCCATTTCCTTCTTGTTGGGCTTTCTGAATCTTTATATTTTCACATCCAGACCCAATGACTCTTTGGCTGGTTCACATTTCATTACCCATTAGGCTATAAACCCACAATTTGAAATGACCATTCCATTTCTCTTCTATTTCAGCTTAAAATACAGAAAATTAGGGCTAAAATAGGTAATACACAATATCCAGCTGTAAATATCTCCTTTCCTTCTCTAGCCCGCCAAATCCTCATGTCCATTCCTCAACCACCTTAAAAAAGTGCACAAAAAAGTAGAAAATAAATTGAAAAGCCCAAAATTGACCCTTCAACTCTCTCTCCAACACCATCCACGTGCACAGCCTTATCCACTTTTCTCTCCATCTTTTATCTTCTGCATCCACTTCCACATTTCTCACTCAAAATCTCGCTTCCGCGGTTGTACTTTATTTACAATCATACCCTTCATCAATCATCAAAGCTCAAATGAATCATTTATAATTATAAATCAGTGTACAATACTTTATAGACACAGTTAAGAGCGAATGCATGTACAAGGTTTTAGACGATAAAAGCCCCTTAACCCCCAACTTCTATCCAAAATAGGGTACGCACTAAGCACCATCACCTCCGTTTCTTAACCCTCTGGTTACAATTTTCTCTCTCTAAAAAACTCTCATTCTCTATTATTTCTCTCTCTAGCTCTATGGCCTCTGCTATCACAATCAACTGCTCCCTCGCCGCCGCTCCTATCCGTGCATCGTCGGGATCCGGTAGAAAACCGAAGCCGAATCGCCGGAAAGCATCTTCTTCCACCTGGTGGGCCCCACTCTTCGGTTGGTCCTCCGATCCTGACTACGTTGACACTACTAGTGGTGGTTCTGCCAGCATTGATAGATCTGATACATCGGAGTCCGAGTCCAGTACATCTGGTCGACCAAAATCCAGGTTCACTTTGGGTTGCTTCACAGAAGAGAAAGCGAGGCAGCTTAGAAAGAAGACTATGGAGGGTAGTTCGTTTCACGATATAATGTACCACTCAGCAATTGCATCTCGTCTCGCGTCCGATACATCGGATCCGTCTTATAAGTGAACCGGAGCTACGGTGTCCGGTAAGTCCCCGAGTTTTAGGGGCTGAAAATTTGTCGAAAATTCGAAATTATGTTTGTGGTTTTAAAACTTGTTTTTAATCTTTTTAATTTTGGATTTTGTTATGTGGAGTTGAGAACACTAATTTATGATGTGTACTCCCTAACGTTTGACCGTTGGATCGTCGATGAACGTTTTACTTGCTCGGAATTATGTAGTGTGTTGGATGCAATCCATTTATGGGACCCAGGCATTTGGTGACATGGCAATCTCAGGTGCTTTTGATGATGATCATGCCATGATATCTTGAGGGCCATCGTATAATGGGTCCCTTTTCGAACACTTTTTCTTTAATTTATAAAATGGGAGTTAGTAGAATATATATATTGAGAATGAGGATATTGTGATATTAGTTTTTATTGCAATGATCCGTTTAAGCTTTTTTTTTTTTTCAAGACCAAAAAAAAAAAAAAAGCGTAGTTTTTTAATAAAATTATTTTTTAGTTTGATTTAACTTTTTTAATTGTATAATAATTGATTATATAAAACAAATATTTTCAAAATTCATAATAAATTCTTTGGCAAAAAAAAAATTCATAATAAATTAATTTTATACATGAAATAGCTATTTATGAATTTTAAATTGTAAATCCAAAACATGGTTGTAAAAATTTGATCAAATTAGGAAGTGTCTTATTGTATTAATAATTTTTCGAAACTACATTATCATTCAATCTTAGTCCAATTCAATTTTAATAAGGTTCAGTCCCTGGGTTCCTCTTTTGGTCCTGGAAGTGGTAGAGTTTCAGTTTCGTCTAATATTTTATTTGCATTGTTAGAGTATCTCCAATAGCCTCCTTATTTTCACTCCTTCCTTAAAATAGGAAGTTAAACTCATTTAAACCATTTCCAACAACCTATTAAATTAAGCTCCTTCTTTAAAATTTATAAGGAGTCACTTTCTCCCTCCTTAAATCTAAAGAGTGAGAAAGTGGCTAATAACTAATTTTTTATTAATTTCTCTTTCATCTTTTTATTTACTTCTTTCTTATTCTTTCTTCTAATTATTCTTTTCTTAAATAATTTTATTAATAAAAAATTATATAGAGAGTGATATAGAGAGTATTGTTGGAGTATGCATAATTTTTAAAACAAGTTAAAATAGGAAATTGAATTGTTTATATTATAATAGGGAGTGAGACTAAAAGTATTGTTGGAAATGCTCTTATTCGTTAAGTTTTAAAAATTGTTTTGATTGGATTGTTTTCTTTTAGAGGAGAGTAATCGATTGGAATCAAGTCCATTGATGTAGTGTTAAACTTGAGTTCAAACATAATTCAAAATTTTGAAATTCAACTTAATCTTTATCAAGTTTTATTTCTCATACTATAATTCGACTCAAATAAAAATTTAAAATATAAATATTAAATAAATATGAAATATATTTAAAATTTAAAAATATGGGCAACTTATTATTTAGTTCTTGAAGTTTGATTTAATTAATTAATTGGTCTTTATTTTTTGATAAATTAATTAATTAGTCTCTCAATTTTAATTCCGTGAGACTATTTAGTCATTTCATTCAGTTTTTATACTTTTTTTTTATTAAATTTATGAAAAAATGATTAAAATACTCTTGTATATATAATAAATATAATTTTAATTTTATTATTTAAAAATAAAAAATTAAAATTAATAAAAGTAAATAATATTTATATTTAATATCATCAAATTATAAAATTATTTATTATTATATAATTATTATATATAATAAAAAATAAAAATATTTATATTAATAAAATTAAATAATTAAATGATAATTATTTAATTTTATTAATTTGAATTTTTTATTTTTAAATAATAAAATTAAAATTATATTTATTATATGTTTAAGGTCATTTTAGTCAATTTTTTTTATAAATTTAATAGAAAATGCACAAAAACTGGACGAAATAATTAAATAGTCTGACGGAATAAAAACTGAATGACTAATTAATTAATTTTTTAAAAAATATGGACGAGTTAATTAATCAGGTTAAATCTTAAAGACTAAATAATGATTTAGTCTTAAAATATTTAGATTGTATTTTAACTCAACTCAGTTTGTTACTGGAGTTCAAAGTTCGCTCAATAAAATCAAGTCAAAATCAAATGTAAATGTTTTGTGTAGCAAGCTTTCTAACAAGCCATTCCTCTACGCTTCTCCCTTGCAAATTTGTACCAAAGTTGTCTCTTTTAACCATGGCCTCCAAATTCTTAATTAAATCCGGTCTTGACACCGATAGATTTGTCGGCAATAGCTTACTTGCACTTTATTTCAAGTTGGGTTCTAATTTTTTTTTGAGATAAGAAGAGTTAAAGAAATAAAATTTGATTTGTATATTTGATTTATTGATTTTTTGTGGATTAATAAAGAAGGTGATGATGATGGTAGTGGTATTTTAATAGATATTGATGGTGATGATGATGGTAGGGATATTTTAGGTATTAATAATTATTTTCTAATTATTTTTAACGGAATTTTGATCAAATTTGAATGGGAGGACTATTTTATTTAACGGAATAAAATTACAGGGACTAAATAGTGACTTTTTCAAAGTGCATGGACGAAATCATTATTTTAAATAAATCTCAGGGACTAAATAGCATTTTATCCTTTTTTTTTTTTTTTTAATAAAACATTGAAAACAAAACACTAAAACAACAGCAAACTAACTAACTGATAACAAGACTAGCTAAGTCATCTTTCAGTAGCTTAACAAGCTCAATTGAAGGAGCATTAAAGGGTTGAATCTCCCATAGACTTCCCTAAAAAATGCTTTGCCAAAAAGTAAACACATCTATTAGCTTGCCTTGATATAGGTTGCAGAGAAACCTCCCAATCCATTTGCAGCAGGCGTCCTGAACAATATCAAAACAGGGTATAACAGAGAGTATTATACATAGAGAAAATTAGAGAACAATATATTATGAATGAAGATTAATTTGTATTAAACTGAATACAACTACTACATAATCGAAATGATCACAGTAGCTTCTTATATAAACAACTAGAAGAAATAAAAATATCTAGAAAAAAGAAAAATATCTGCTAACTAACTAAGCCACCTCAGCATTCAATTACAGCTTTCTCTAACTAAAATGCCAGCTCATCTATTACTTTACATCGCCCCCCCCTCCCCCCCCCCCCCCCACCCCCACAAACAAAAC
>CATKHJ010066690.1:0-10839 GCA_949750685.1 Vernicia montana
ATGAAAAATCCTACAAGTCGTTAGCCTACCGATATCGCATATACTGACCCGATTTCTTAATTGTACTCCACATAATTCCTTAAATTCTTACTTTCCCAATTCTAAGTTTCTAGTGATCTAATAAGGTTCTGGGGTGTTACATAGGATTTGGTCCGTCTTTACACACTGGAGGGTCTATACCCCCACGAGAAGCATGCCAGACGGATGGTAATTATTTTCATGCATTTTTCAATTGTTTTAATGTCCTGTTGCTTATTTTACTAGGTAATATATTTCAATTCTTAACAGGCTCGGGAGCTAGGACGCAAACATCTGCCCGTTGAGGTCTTCGTGCGCACACACATGAAGAATAATGACGGGTAGACATTTGTTGTTACTAGATCACGGAGGATTCATGTAAGTAACGAAATGATTAAATTAAACATGTTAATATTTTTTTATAATGCTATATATACTATTGTGATAATCACTAATATTGTATAAAATGCAGGAGAATATCAATAACCTCCATGAGTAGTTGTCGCAGCCAGCTCCTGGATCCACAGAGCCTCGTCAAGTGGACGAGATGGACTTATACCTTCAGGAAGTTGGGGGACAGAAGAAGGGCAGGATTTATGGGATTGGTTCTTAGGCACCATATTTTTATGGACATCCATGTGCCAGTACTTCTGCCCCACTGCCCCCTTCATTCGAGGACATACAGCGGGAGGTGGACCGGCAAGTAGATGAGAGATTGAGGCTCATGGAGGAGTGGCTACGGAACATATCAGCAGCCATTGGGATACATTTACCACCTCAGTTAGTATCACCGCCTGCTGCTCCCCCTGCTACTCTGCCTGTTGCTCCCCCTGCTGTTCCGCCTGCTTCTCCACATGCTTTAGACCAGCATCAGTCTCCTCGTCCGCCTGTTTTAGGAGACGCTGGTGGTGATGATGATGATTTAATGGATGATGTTGATATCGATGATCACACTACAGACCTTAGTTAGATTTTTTTTACCGACATAATTTTACTTGTACATTTTTTATTATTTATTTTATATTAGCATACTATTATTTTTTGTATATTTATTATTTACATTAATATAAATTAAGATTTTTACTTTTATATTTATGATTTTGAGAATTTTAATATAATTATAATTAAATTATAAATTTAAAAAAATTCATATTCAATATTTACCAACGGAATTATTTTTTTATTTATTTATTTTTAAATAACCGTCGGTAATACGTTGGAAGTTTATATTATACCGACGGATTGCCAACGAAAATTATTTTTTATTTATTTATTGTTAAATCATTTCCGTCGGTATAATATAAACTTCCGACGGATTATCGACGGAAATTTATTTTTTTCGTATATTTTTTTATTTAATTACCGACGGTATTTTCTGTCGGTATATTTTACCGACTATATATTCGTCGGTATATTAGCGACGGAATATATTTTCCGTCGGTAATTAATTACCGGCCATGTTTTTTACTACAAATTGTATCCATCGATAAATTATTTTATCGACGGAAAAATCCTAATTACCAACGAAATATTTCATCAATAATTAATATTTTTATGATAGTATTTAGTTCTCTTGTAACTCTATATATAAAGTTTATTCTTTGTACACAATATACATATCAGTATATAATATTTCTCTGAATTCCGTATTTACTTTATCAGTTCCAATTATACTAATGCTCAAGGGCATGGCTAAAGCACGCTCAAAAACAAAATTGATGGACCCATTTTCCAGTCCCTTTATATGCTGAGAGGGAGACATGTGGAATGTATTGCCAGCCCCTTTATGCTCATGATCTTATCGGCTTGGCAAAAGATCAAATAACAAGTGGCCATGAAATATTTATTTGTTGGACTTAACTGCTAATCCCTTTATATGCTGAGAAGGACTCCAAAGAGTTCTGCCAAAAATCTCTCAAAAATCGCTCTATTGAAGACTTGTCCCTTTTATATTAATTTATTTTCATCCATACAAAACAGAGAAACTTTTAGAGTCCAGCTAGCCAACGACTTCTACAATTCCAACCCCACTTCTAATGCGTCTGTTGGACCCAATGGCCAGTCCCTTTATATGATGAGAAAGACTCCCAAGGGTACTGTCAAAAATCTCTCTCTATTGAAGATGTGGAATTACGTCCACATATTTAAATAAATAAATAAATATTTATTAATTATTTAATTTATTTAATTAAAAATAAATATAATTTAAAATAAGATTAAAACTATTTATATTAAAAAAAATAGGCTTCCTAACTCTAACATCCTATTAAATGAAGATATATATGCAAAATATTACTCTCCCTAAATAAGAGAAGATTTATATTTAAACAACCGTTTACAACTCTTTAAAAAATATTTCACTTGTGATCTAGACAGCGAGAGTTTAAATTTTTCAAAGAGACTCTTGTAGCCTTCTCTATATATTGATGTACTCATTTCTAGTTAGTGTGAAGATAATTATTTACTATATTCATAGATTATACCAATCACTTCCGTTATAAGGTAATTCTATTATTCTAAATTATTGTGTATAATATTTTTTCAAAAAAAAAAAAGACTTGTCCCTTTTATGTTTATTTAATAAATAAATAAATATAATTTTTATTCAAAAATAAATGATGACGTGGCTTCACCACAAAATAATTTTAAAAGCATTGTTAAAATATAATGGATTAAGTGACAAATTTTTATCTTAATAATTTCTTTACTGAGTATATATATATAGATTTATTTTCCCCACTCCATAGTCCACACAAAACAAAGAAACTTTTAGAGTCCAGCCAGCCAACGACTATATATGGATGTTGATCAAATCCAAATCCCATCACAAGCCTGAATAGAAGTTTTATTCATAAGCAGAAGAACAAAGAAAGAAAGAGAAATTTTTTTTCTGAAAATGAAACTAGAGGTTAAACTAATTTCAAAAGAGTGCATTAAGCCCTCTTCGCCAACACCCCCTCACCTCAGAACCTACAAATTTTCTTTTTTAGATCAATTTATGGGATTCAGTTACGTTCCCTTGATCTTTTTCTATTATAACCACGATACAGACCTTGCCAACAAGGACGATATCATTAATAAAAGGTCTCAATTTCTGAAACAGTCCTTGTCTGAAACCTTAACCCATTTTTACGTACTTGCCGGAAGGATTAAAGACAATCTTTCCGTCGAGTGTAATGATGAAGGAGCCTACTATATAGAGGCTAGAGCTAACATTCCCTTGTCTGAATATCTCACCCAGCCTGAAGTCACATTTATGAATCGCTTCCTGCTACCACAGGCCCCTGATGAAACAGAGGGCACTGGATATTTTGTTATAATGTTTCAAGAAACCACATTTGCATGTGGTAGTATCGCCGTCAGTATGTTTGCTTCACACGCGGTCTCGGATGCAATTGGTGGGCATGCAATTATGAAAACTTGGGCTGCCATAGCAACCAAGTCTAGTCGTAAAGAAACCATAATATCTGTTAAATTGGATGCTCCATCTTTCTTTCCACAATATGATCCATATCCGATAGATGCATTTAGTATGGCCATTTTGGAACCCGTTCCTATAATAAGAAAGCCTGCAACAGGGAGGCTTGTATTTGATGCATCAGCCATTGCTAGTCTCAAGGCTCGAGCTACGAGTTCAAGTGTGCAAAATCCAACCCGTGCTGAGGTAGTGTCTGCATTTCTTGGTGAACGCATCATTGCTGTCCTTAAGGAAAGATCAGGTATAAAAAGGGAAACCATATTGTCTCATGCTGTGAATTTACGGAGAATAGCTATGCCGCCATTCCCAGAAAGTACACTGGGGAATTTTATTTGGTTGGCACTTACAGTGATCACCTCACCTATGGAAGCAAAACTACCTAGCATAGTTTGCAAAATGAGGGAAGAAATAAGGAAAATTGATAGCAACTTTGTGAAGAACATACAAGGTGATGGAGGATTCTTTAAGTTTTATGAGAGTATTAAAGAAAAGAGAAAAGAATTTTCCAGTGAAGTAGACTATGTGGCGATTACAAATTCTTCTAACCTGGGTGCATATGATGTTGATTTTGGATGGGGAAGGCCCATGTGGGTGTCTATTGTTGGTTTGTCATCAGTTGATGATTCTATTTCAATGCAGTTCCGCAATCTCGTTCTACTTACAGATGCAAGTATACATAAAGGAATAGAAGCATGGCTGTTTCTGGAAGCAGAAGACCTTGCTATGTTGGAGAAAGATAAGGAGCTTCTTGCTTATGCTTCTGTTAATCCATGTCCTTTTGATCTAGATTGCAGAGAAAGGAAAACGGGAACACGACAAATCTCTAAATTATAGGCTTTTGCTATTGCTCAAATAAGGGGTTTTTGTAGATTGAAGAGTTCAACGCCTTGTGGTTCCTCTTTGTGGTATCTTATGTGCTGCTGCTCGCTTTTGCTTTTGGTGGTTCCCTTTTTTGTTGTCAAGGTCTGCTGTTTTGCTATTTGATTTTTATTTTTGTGATTTTTCAGTTCATCTTTGCGGGCCCTTATGTTTAGGGGCGGAACTACAATGTATGGCGCCCGAAAAAAATAAAATTTCTTTATATATATATATATATATATATATATACAAGCTTCATGTTCCTGCATTGCATGATTTATCTATATTTTTATATAATATTAACTTCTTATAATTTTAAGCTATACAATACAATTTTTTTTTTTTATAATTTAACTAATATATTTAAAAAAAATTAAGAAGTATTAAGAAGAAAATTTACAAAAATATAAATAAGTAAATAAATATAACTAAACATCAAAATATTTAATCAATAATTGTCATTTTAATTATATATTTTGTAATAATATTTTAATTTGCTCTCAATTAAAGTTAATTACTTAATATAACTGCACGTTTTACTAGTTATATTTTAACACTCGTAAAGACATAAAATCATTAAAAATATATATATGTTAAGGAAAAAAATTAGATAAAATATTTAAAAATTAACAAATTAAAAACTAACATCTTTATTATCTAGTTTAACATTTTATTTTTTTGAAAAATATAGAAATTATACACATTCATTTATCATGTCCTCCTTTTATATACAAACATACACACATATATAGGAGAAATCATAAATGTATATTATAAATAGCTAATTTAGATTACAAATCTCATTAATTAATAATAAATGTAATAATTTTGAATTTATAGGTTACAACTCATAATTATATATGTTTCTAATATATTATTTAGTAGTCATAATGATCATTAAAATTATTTTATAATTTATGTTACAACTATTTTCAAATGTTAATAATTAAAATTAAGATAAAAATATTAAATTATATTATCTTTAATTTTTTGTTAAAATATCATAATCACTTGTTCAAGTTATTATAATGTGTGTATATGTATACATAATTACTCATAATACAACCATATGATTATAATTGCTTAATAAAATTATATATATGTAAAATTTCAAAATAAATAAATATATATAAAATTATAAATATATGTTTTAAATTAGTGATTTAGGTTATACATTTTTTAAATTATGCTAAAATTAAAAATTAATAAATCTATTCATATATGTGGCACATACACTTACCAAATATGTTGCCAAATATTTACTCGCTACCAATAAATTTATGGCAAGTGAAAACTATTGAGTTTATGTGGTAATTGTTGAAAAAATGTTTAAAAAAAAAATTAAGTCAATATTGTAGGCACTAATTTGGTGCCTATAATTAGGTGAGCTAACAATTGTTGAATGCCAACAATTGTTGAATGCTCACAATTGGAAGGTGTTGGGAGCCTATTTAAAGGCTCCCTTCCACTTTCCAAAAATATTATCTCCTCCATTTTGAGATTTGTGTGAAGGTGAAATTTGAGTAAAATCCCAAAATGAGAAAGAGAAAAAGAAAGAAGGTTTGTGTTTTTCTCTTTAGTATTTGTTTGGGTTTGTTGTAAGAGAAAAATATTCATGAGTTAAAATACCCATAGTAATTCATTTTGTTATTCTATTTTGGTAATCCTTCTCTTTTGTTACAACAAGTTTTGGTTCCAATTTGTTACTTATTGTTTGGTATTTTGTATAAGAGATTAAGGATATTGGGTGTATTGAGTTTTGGGATTGTGAGATATTTTTTTTCTCTGTTGTATCACCTTTTGAGTTCATTAGTGAATTTTAATCTCCTTCGCCCGTGGACATAGGCTTACGCCGAACCACGTTAAAAATTGTGTTCTCTTTGTTTGTTATTATTTTGTTGTCCATTTCTATATACATCTCCAAATAAATATTTAACCGTGTCATGTGTCAAAATTCCCAACAAGTGGTATCAGAGCCTATGGTTTATGTTTGTCTCAAGTGATTGCTCGTTTGTGAAACTCTCACATGGCTTTCTATGGTGGAATTGGTGTTGCCTGTAATTTATTCCACTGCAGATGGTTTGAGCATTTGGTGGACTACCATGGTTTTTTGTTACGGGATGAAAAGTTAATGGTTGATATTTTTTGGGGTCATGGAGATAACAAAAATTGATATAGAGAAAAATTGAAACTACAATATGCTTTTGTTGGAGAGGGAGTTTGCATAAAAAAAAAATTTAATTTTTTTATTTTGTGGAAAAGGAGAATAAGTTCACTAATTTTGAATTATGGTAGAGTTTGTTAGAAGTGGAATTATTGTATTTTTTTTTTTTAACATTTGGTGGAGATTTGTTGAAAAAATGTTTAAAAGAAAAAAAAATTAAGTCAATATTGTAGGCACTAATTTGGTGCCTACAATTAGGTGAGTCAACAATTGTTGAATGCTCACAACTGGAAGGTGTTGGAAACCTATATAAAGGCTCCCTTCCACCTTCTAAAAATATTATCCCCTCCATTTTGAGATTTGTGTGAAGGTGGAATTTGAATAAAATCCCAAAATGAGGAAGAGAAAAATAAAGAAGATTTGTGTTTTTCTCTTTAGTATTTGTTTGGGTTTGTTGTGAGAGAAAAATATTCATGAGTTAAAATACGCATAGTAAGTCCCTTTATTATTGTATTTTGGTAATCCTTCTCTTTTGTTACAATAAGTTTTGATTCCAATTTGTTATTTGTTGTTTGGTATTTTGTATAAGAGATTAAGGATATTGGGTGTATTGGGTTTTGGGATTGTGAGATATTTTTCTTCTCTGTTGTACCACATTTTGAGTTCATTAGTGAATTTTGATCTCCTTCGCCCGTGGACGTAGGCTTACGCCGAACCACGTTAAAAATTGTGTTCTCTATATTTGTTATTATTTTGTTGTTCATTTCTATATATATCTCCAAATAAATATTTAACCGTGTCATGTGTCAAAATTTCCAACAGTAATAAATGAATTATCACGTGGCGAGCTCTTGTGAATGTTCTGCCTGCTTTATATGGATATATTATAGATTTTATATATTAGCCCCCTCAAAATAAGTCATTGCTCCCCTCCCCCTAATACTACAAATAATGGGCCTCCTAAAAATATAAAACTAATGGACTTTTTTTTATTTGTATTTAATAATGGGTATTTGAGCAGGTCCTACTCCAACTCTATAGGTGTTTCTTTATTGGTTTTGCTTGACCAAGTTTGAAAACAGATAGTGTTATTGTGAGAGTTAATCTATGAGAGCTAATCTCACAATCTCACTTACCATAGTCGATAATCTCTTTGAAGTAGTGGAGTTGATGGATTCTTTATCGCTCCTGCTATATTTTTCTAGTTTCATCCCTGCTTGTGTTAGGTAGTTAATAGTTAGGTTGGCTCTGTTTTAGTGATTGTTTTATCTGTAAATTTTTTAGTCTTTTAGTCTCTATTTGTAATCTTTCTCTTATTCTAATAAAATATCATGACTTATCTAAAAAAAAATATGCAAATAAGTAGTCACTAGTGTTGAATAAAAACTAGGTAATTTCTGATATTTATCTCTAGTTGAATCCAGGATTTAAAAAAAAAAAAATCATTATATGCAAAATACTATTTTTCCCTATAAAAGATATTGAGAGAAATATTCTTGATTTGTGATCTGATTCATAATCTGATATAAGCTATATATAATATAAAGGTTGTCATATAATTCTTGAAAAAAAAAAATTTCATTTTCACAATTTAGCTGTTATCATTTTTTTTACCTTGTCAATTTTAATATTTTTTAATAAAGTAGGAAAGTTTTCATTTTTAAGAAACGATAGCAGCCTATCATTAGAGAAATTGTAGCTATTCAAGTTTTATGAAAATATCTAATTAACATACGTAAGTCACAGGACATGTTTCGAGAAAAATATTTTTTTGAAAAATGTTTTTCGTATTTTCTGATATTTGGAACGTTTTAAAAAATTAGTCAACATAAAATATTTTCTTAGTAAATGGAAAATTAAGTTTTTTTTTTAAAGAAAAAGACTTTATTTTTTCAAAACGAAAAGTCAATTTTCGAATTTTGACAAACTTATTATAATGAAAGAAAAATATATAAATATAAATTTATTAATCCATCGATCATCGATATTTACTACCGGTAAATATTGATCGATGATCACTGCTGGCCATCGGCGATCACCGACAGCCACGGTCGGTCGCCCGCGACCATCAAATTTATCATTTTTATATTTTTTTTCTCATACTTAACAATAAAATTTTTAAAATACGAAATTATTTTAAGTTTAAATATGTTTATAGTCTTATAAATTGAAATTTTTAATATTTTTTAAATAATTTCTAATATTGTAACCAAACAGTAAAAAATTAGTTTTTAAAAAAATATTTTTCTAGAAAATATTTTACTTGAAAAATATCTTTAAAAAATAAGTTATTTTTTGCGAAATAAACAGAATCTTAAAGAGGAATTAAAAAATTTATTTGGAACCTTAATTAGAGAAGTAAATGGCAACATTTCTTTAAATCCCACCAAAACTCAACTTTGTTATATTATGTATATATTCAACTTTTATATTTATCCAAGATGTCATGATATACATTCTTCAATAAATTATTATTATAAATAAATTATTATATGTGAATATTACTTAAACATTCTTAAATATATATTTTAAAGAAATTATAATATAGAGCTATTTTATTAATATTGTATACATATAAATCCTAACTATTCCTATATATAAGGGAAGTTAGAGTTAATTTAATAATAAGAGTTTAGAGCCTCTTTTCTTTTTACATATTTTTCTCTATGTTTTTTTACTTTATTGCTTTATAGTTCTTCTTATTATCTTTAATCTGCTGTGCTAATAAGTCGATTTACAATACATTATCAGCATAACTTCGTTTTCATGTAGATTGTTCTTCTCGTGTAGATTATTCTTCTCGTGTAGATTGTTCTTTCTGTAAGATTTGTTCATGATTAAAGAGTGTAAGAACAACTATGAGTTCGTAATTTCAAATCATAAAATTGTGATAATATTGTATTGTATTAGACTTCTAAGAGGTATTTCACGGTCTCTTTTATTATTGTTATTATTTTCGTGATTAGGGTTTGATTTTCAACATTGAATTGTTTGTTTCTATGTGCCTTGAATGGCTAGATTTGTTTATTTTAATAATTTTATATATGTTAATGGTAGAATTACATATACTAAATTTTATGACATAAAATTTGTGACTTTGGCTTACCATTAGTTTTTGGCAAATCGACAAAATTAATAATTTGTATTTGCCTATGCTTTTCCCAACTTTGGTGCTTTTCCCAACTTTGGGCATGACTTTTTGTGATAAAAGGACACACGTGAAGGCTCATAATAATAATAATTATTATTTGATCAAAGAAGATTAGTGGCAAAAGGCCACATTAGATTTATTTTGTTTTATTATTTTTGTCACGACCGAACTTCTAAGCCGCGACGGTTCTAGGGCATGGGTAGTCATAAGGGCACCAACCATCAGTAAAACCCGTGAGCACTAGCAATCAAACTCAAATCGGCAGCATAACGACTACAACTATGACAATACCCAAGGATTACAATCTGCACTAAAGAAACACTTCCAAATCTGCCACCCTTATATCCTCAACTTCATATAGACCAATACAAATCATCCCAATATATTTCTCATACACATCAAATTATACTTATAGTCAATCTCATAATCTAAGTTTATTCACATACTAGTACTTAAATTATACATTCAACATTAAAACTTATATTATTATTAACATTCTTCATTTTACCATTACTTATCATATACAACTTATTATATACATTAAGTATAATATGTCATTTATACACATGGAGCTCTAGGACTTTGTAAATATGTCACGACCCGACTTTCGAGCTGCGACGATCCTAGGGCATGGGTAGGCGTAAGGCCACCGAAAACCCGTAGAACCCAATACAATCTATAACTATCAGCACATAACAATAACTAGATCAGGACCTGATACTCATCACTATATCCAATCCATATCATTCATACATGTACGCAAGTCATTAATCGCAATACAATTTATAAAATAATTCACATTATCTCAAGTATGATAATGTATCCAATATTACATTCCCAAAAGAATATACATAACTAAACAATCTAAGCATCTAAATACCAAAATGACCATGGAACTCTAAACTTGTCTCATTGAGATACATAATCATTATGATACATCAAAATAGATAAAAATAATCATAGACAGTGTAATTCTCAAGCGAGGAGTTGATGCTTGAGTTTTACCTTGCCTTAACCTATATAGCACCTGAAAAAAAATAAACCACTAAAGGGTGAGATAAAAATCTCAGTGAATACACAATATCAATATGTTATGCCGGCTAGGTTCAATTGAAAGATATAGAATCAATATATCAATAATGCCATAGGCAATATGAACAAGTAAGCAAT
>CATKHJ010066803.1:0-11103 GCA_949750685.1 Vernicia montana
TTCCTTGTGCTTTACCTAGGGATTAGAGATTAAATCACTTGAGAGAGGTTTTAGTCTAAATTAGTGGAACGCCAATTCAATGCATTGTATGTTTAATAAATTCCATTATTCATGACATTCATGATAAGCTAAGGGGATTAATATCTAGATAGCTTTATTCTTATTTATATCTATCAATCTTCTCATGTTTTTAGTTTAGTTTTAGTTATTAATTATTTTTCAATCAATTGTTCACTAGACAATAGTTAAAGTTTGAGCTAGTACTTATAAACATTCCTCGTGGGAGACGATACTTATTCATCATTTTATTACTTGATAACGACCTGTGCACTTGTAGTTGTTAGTGTGCGATTCGCCACATCAGTTGAAAAAGGGAAAAAAAAATGGAATTTTAGCTTCAAGGGGGGACCAGTTGCCGGAAGAGACTGAGGATTCGCCATCACTCTGCGCGGAGCCGCGTCTCTTTAATGCGGCGGCTACCATGGAGGCTGGCGGATTTGCCAGACGGCCCAGCGGATCCGCCGACAAATCTAGCGGCTGCCTGTCGCGTCAGTATTGATGCGTGTCAGCACTGAAGCACATTAGTGCGGACATACGAGGGAGTTGGCAGCAGCCGCCGGTGGTTTTGGTGGTCGTCGCCAGGGAATCTGGTGGATCCACACACTCAAATGGCGGATCCACAAGATTTCCTTGCCGATCCACGTGGCAGCCTCAATTTTTGAATTTTTGGTCTTTCGGGTAAGTTTTTGGGAATTTTGGGTTTCTGAAAAATTACCAGTCAGTATCGGTAGATCCAAAATTAATTATCGAACAGTTTGGCAGTCTATTTTGAGAAAAATCTGGTCAGTTTTTGAAAAATACTATCTAGTACAAAATGTCTGGTTAAACTTAGAGTGATACCGATTGTTGTCGAAAAATTAAATTGTTTGCCTTTCGGGGGCACTGCCCCCTTGACCTCTGCTCGCTAACTAGGTAGCGGGACTGCCGTACCTGCTCTGCGTAGCGCACTAAACTTAGTAGGTGTTAAGCTGTGACTGTATCATGGGAGTGCATAATTTAGGGTTAATCAAGCAGACTCTTAGCTTAAACAACTTATACTATCCCTATACTTCTAAATCTAACTATAATTAAAACCTTTCCTCTAATGCCACCCTTGTCACACCCTAAATCCAATGGTGCTACGGTCCTAGGGCTTGGGTAGGTTTAAGACCACTGAAAACCTGTAGAACCCCTACTATCCTAAAAAACTACCCTAGATTAGCATACTCATACAAACATAACATAACATAAACATTCATGCATTCTAAAACCATTAATAGTCCAACAACAATCTTAACTTAAGAAAATCAAAGTCTTTCCATTTTATTTCATTTAAATCACTTGATACATTAATCCTTTCATTATACAGAGCATCTAGACAAAGATACAAAAGCTTGAACTTTTACAATACAAACTTAAAGAAATAAACATATACATTTTAAGCTTATTTGGTGGACAAGGATGATCAAGAGGTTTTGTCAACTCAGCTTCTATCCTTTTCTAATCTACACCTGAGACCACAAATGATATGATGAGCCATTAACTTAGTAAATTATTAAACATATAATACTTGGGGGTTTATGAAGAGCAGTGAATCTATATACACATATACATATATATCAATTTATTGGGTGTCAAAGAACAATACACATGTGCTAAAGAAAAACATGCACCAAGGTAACATCCATCCTGACAAAATCATACATTATAGTGGGAGAACTCAGGGTAAAACATAACCATTATCTCGTGAGTCTCAATATCATAACAATGGGAGATCTAATGGGTGGGATGACACCACAAACCCCATAAGTCTTAATAATAGTAGGAGATCTAATGAGTGGGACAACACCATAAGCCCTATAAGTCTAAATAACAATAGGGGATCTCAGTACATTTGACATTGTTTATAGACCCTGTCAGTTGAGTCACCAGTATACACAATCTAATGGATTTTCCTTCCATTAGTTAAGGTGTTCTATCAGTGCGTGGTCAAGGCTAAACATTGGCTCGATAGGATCATCATCATAAATATTAGGTTAGCTCAATGACCTCATCATTTTAGCAATCAATTTAACATCACAAATGGCTTTATATATTTAAGCAATAAATCAATATGGCATTTTAACAATAAAGTCTTATTTACAATAATAATAATAATAGTAATAATATTCGAAAGTTAAATCAATGGAAAGATCATCAAAGATTTTTCAGGGTAGGTCTACCATGCATTAATACATTTCATAACTTACCTCACTTACTATAACACCTTTACTAAAATCAAATCATTATCATGCATGGTTGTAAATACTTAATTTTTGACCCGGGAGCCCGATGATGAGGAACCAGTCGGTTCTCTTTAGATTTGATTCACTGATTCCGGGTTTTGGTCCGTTTGGGAGAGTTTTTGGGCTTTAATTCAAAAATTTTCAATGGATCCTTGAAATTCACATGATTTTATGTTTAATTACATGAAAACCTTGATTTTAGGCTTTTTTTTAAAAATTACATTTTGGTCCTTAGAGGTTGGAAAAATTTTATTTTGGTCCTTGGGCTCGTGGGCCCTAAAATTGCGGCTGCCTCATTTGAAGGTGGATGCATGCCCCTTATGCGTCCATGATTGGGACGCATGGCCTCCCATGCATCCCCTATCCTGCTGATAGCTCATTTCTGTTTCATTTTTGAATTTTAAACCACCTAACTGCCCAATCCCCACAGATAGGGATAGGGGTTGGTTGGATGGGATTTTGGAGCAGATAATATTCTTTTTAAAATTATTTAATAAATAAAAAATGAAAAGAAAAGCCTACCTCTCATTTCTAAAGCCCCAGCTCCTTGATGAAATCAAGCCACTCGAAATGTCCCACTATAGGCCAAAATCACTGCATATCCTTCTCACTGCTCAAAGAAAGTCCAAACTCTAAAACCTAAGACCTAGATTGCCTAACAGATAGGTCAATCCCCTTAAATCAGAATCAACCAAATCTCTTCACCAAGGATCCTCTACCCGATTAGGCAAGTCAAGAGGGTTCACTAAATTGATTAAATCTTATCTCTTGAGCTGACTTGCTATAGGCTGAGGCTCTCTCCTCTTTTCAAAACTTGTCGAGCCGACTCATCATAGGTTGAAGGTCCTCTTTTCCAAATCTCTCAAGCCGACTCGCCATAGGTCGAGGCTTTCCCCTTACTAGAATCTTTTCCAAATCTCTCGAGGTGACTTGCCATAGGTCGAGGCTCTCCTCAAATAAGAATCTTTTCAAAACTTCTCGAGCCGACTCACCATAGGTCGAGGCTCTCCCCTTACCAGAATCTTTTCCAAATCTCTCGAGCCGACTCACCAAAGATCGAGACTCTCCTCATACTAGAATCTTTTCAAAACTTTTTGAGACGTCTCGCCATACACTGAGGCTCTCTTCTTTTCCAAATCTCTCGAGTTGACTCGCCATAGATCGAGGCTCTCCTCTTACCAAAATCTTTTCCAAATATCTCGAGCTGACTTGCATAGGTCAAGGCTTTCCCCTTACCAGAATGTTTTCCAAATCTCTCGAGCTGACTTGCCATAGGTCAAGGCTCTCCCCTTACCATAATTTTTTTCTAAAAATCTCTCGAGCCGACTTGCCTTTGTTAGAGGCTCTCCCCTTACTAGAATCTCTTCAAAATCTCTCGAGCCGACTCGCTGTAGGTCGAGGCTCTCTTTTCCATCCTCTTTTATCTTGAAATCATCCACACTTGTCATATAGAAGTGTCAAAATACTCACCTAGACATCAAGCTGATTCCTTTTCCCATCTTCCTAAAATCACCTTTTAGACAACCAATCATTGGTTCAAGGCATCTAGTTTGCATAAACACCTTTCTTCTTAGGATCTAGATTACCCATCATGGTCATCACTAAAAAATATCACAGAGTTATCAGACCTTCCTAAGATAGCTTTAGGAACTCATCAAAGAATCATTTCACAACTTGGAAGTCACTTTATTCTAAGATCACATTCAGGCATCGTCATCACATGCAAAATGGCATTTATAGCATACACAAAGCAAACTCGTGAATCCACCATCTTGCATTCATGCAATCATCTATTACATATATCATCACAGATCATCCATAGCATATAAGTTAAACAAAAGGTCCATGAATCTCGAAATAAGCATACATAAACATACATCATCTATGCACAATCATACATGTATGTGCAATCATCCACAGTCATACACCATCATGCATAAGCCGAGCTAATGGCCTCTCCTCCTCGAAGCTGACCGACATCTTTTCGAAACTGACCGGTACCTTCTCGAAGCTGACTAACGCCTTCACAAAGTTGACTGAAACCCTCATAAATTAGACACCTTCCTAAATCTGACTGTCACCTTTCAGAATAATTACCCCCTCCTTAATGCCACAGTGGTTTATGTCGACCTTTCACTGGTCCAAATACTCAGTTCATAAGAACATTCTCATCTTCAGATAATCCCAAGATAGCCTTCAAGACTCATGTCTTTCAATCAACTTACAACCTTGGCATAAAGCAAGGTTTTCCTTTTTCAGAAAACCTTTGCATAGAGCAAGGTCCCCCTTTTTAGATAACCATTGCACAGAAAGAGGCTTCCTTTTTTTGATAACCTTTACATAGAGCAAGGTTTTCCTTTCTAGACAATCTTTGAACAGAGCAAGGTCTCCCTTTTCAGATGATCTTTGCACAGAGCAAGGTCCCCTTTTGAGTAACTATTAACCTATGCATAGAGCTAGGTCTCCTTCAAGCAAATCAACAATCTTCCACCTAATTTAGACCACGGTACTATTTTGACTATGCTTCCAAGCTAAGCCGTCGTCCTTCACCCGACTCTAATTGTGTAACAATATTTCACCTTATCCTGACTGTGGTAACTATTTTTCACCTAATTCAGACTGTGGTACCATTCTGACTATGCTTCCAAGCTAAGCCATCATCCTTTACCCAACTCTGACCGTGGTAATAATATTTCACCCGATCCAGTCTATGGTAACCATCTTTCACCCAATTCAGACCGCTGTACCATTCTGACTATGCTTCCAAGCTATGTTGTCGTCCTTCACCCGACTCTGATTGTGGTAACAATATTTCACCTGATCCTGACTATGGTAACCATCTTTCCCCTAATTCAGAATGTGGTACCATTCTGACTATGCTTCCAAGCAAAGCCGTCGTCCTTTACCAGACTCTGATCGTGGTAATAATATTTCACCCGATCCAGACTGTGGTAACCATCTTTCACCCAATTTAGACCGCGGTACCATTCTAATTATGCTTCTAAGCTAAGCCATCGTCCTTCACCCAACTCTGGCCCTGGTAAAAATATTTCACCCAATCTTGACTGTGGTAACCATCTTTTGCCCAATTCAGATTGCGATACAATTCTGACTATGCTTCCAAGCTAAGCCATCGTCCTTCACCTTACTCTGACCATGGTAAGAATATTTCACCCAATCCAACCTGTGGTAACCATCCTTCACACGATTTTGACCGCGGTACCATTTTTACTATGCTTCCAGGCTAAGCCATCGTCCTTTACCTGACTTTGACTGTGGTAACAATATTTCACATGATCCTGACTTTGGTAACTATCTTTCACCTAATTCAGACCGTGGTACCATTCTGACTATGCTTCCAAGCTAAGCCATCGTCCTTTACCCAACTCTGACTGTGGTAATAATATTTCACCCGATCCAGACTGTGGTAACTATCTTTCACCTAATTTAGACTACGGTACCATTCTAACTATGCTTCTAAGCTAAGCCATCGTCCTTCACCTAACTCTGGCCCTGGTAAAAATATTTCGCCCAATCCTGACTGTGGTAACCATCTTTCGCCCAATTCAGACTGCGGTACCATTCTGACTATGCTTCCAAGGTAAGCCATCGTCCTTCACACGACTCTGACCGTGGTAACAATATTTCACCCGATCCAGACTGTGGTAACCATCCTTCACCTGATTCTGACTGCGGTACCATTTTTACTATGCTTCCAAGCTAAGCAGTTGTCCTTCACCTGACCCTGACCATGGTAACAATCTTTCAGCCGATTCTGACTGCGGTACCATTCTGACTATGTTTCCAGGCTAAGCAGTCATCTTTCACCTGAACCTGACCATGGTAACAATCTTTCACCCGATTTTGACCGTGGGCAACCATCCCTCTAGTTCCTTTTTCCACCCCTTTTATCTAAAATCCATCCAAATCTTTCACCTAAAAATTTCTAGAAACTATCATCTACACATCCAATCTTCTCATTCCAAATTTACTTATTTGATTTTAGGACACTGATTCACTAGACATCCCTTTGGCTTCTTCCCCCGCCTTTTTATCCAACTCAACCCCATTCTTCACCCAAAAATATCTAGCCACTAGCCTAGATATCCCTTTGGTTCCTCTTTCTGCTTCCATTTATCAAAGTCAGTCACAGTTTCCATTTATAAATGCCTAGAGACGATCACCTAGACATCTATGTGGTTCCTTTTGCCTTTTCAACCATGTCTCTCACCCAAACATGTCCAAGCACTGACCTAGGCATCACTTTGGTTCCTTGTACCATCCTTTCTCCCGGATTCACTATCATCAGAATCGCTATACAAACAAGACAATTCTGATGAGGGGGCAACTGTGAATCCTTACTTTAGCACCTCCAAACTTATTTCTGAACTCACCAATGCTGATTGAAATATTTTCTATCAAAACTGATGTCTTTTTGATCCTGACCAGAATTTTTGTACTAGACAACATTTTCTCGAAACTGATTAGATTTTTTTCAAAATCGATTACCAAATTATCTGATAAATAATTTTGAGTCCACCGACGCAGACAGATAATTTTTCAGACTTCAAAATACCTCGAAAACTGACCTAGAAGCACTAAAAAAGGCTCTGAAAAAGAGAAAAAGCAAAAGCCGGTATGTCCACCAGAGGCCTAGGAGGCGCCGCCCAGCCCTCCACTGGACTCACCAAAATTGCCGTCGGACCCCCCAGATAAGCCGCCACCATTGCCTCGATTTTTGTACACCCGTACTGATTGTCCTCTCCCGCCACGTCAGTTGCCATAGGATGCTGCGGCAAAGCCACCTAGGAATCCGGCGAGGCCGCCAGGAGGCCCGGTGGCGCCACCGGAGTCTCAGGTGGCTGGTCCCCCGTACACCTCCAAAATAACATTTTTGCCCCTCCACCTTGATTCTTTTAGCCCCAACATCCTTAACCTTTTTAGTCTTTTCACCCCACCTTACTTTGTCTATAAATAGTCATTCCCATTCACCATTTTAAGACACCTCTTGAGCATATTGTAGATGGTTATCCACTTACTCTCTCTCTCTCTAATTAGTCCCTCATACTCTCTAGGAGTCGCCCCTAAATTAATTAATTTCTCTTTAATTTCAGTTAATTTTAGGTTAAATAATCAAATTAATTAGTTAATTAATTAATTAATTAATCATCTTTCGTGAAGTAATCACTTTGAATTAATTAATTAATCATTTTAATTAATTAATCCACTTAGATCATTAATTAATTAAATACTCTCCTTGAGTAATTAATCAATTAATTTAATCCTCCTTGGGTTAATCTCATTTAATGCACTCTCCTTGAATAGGATTTCCAAATTTTGAGACTGGTAAAATAGAACTCTAGTCCGAAAAAATACTCTGCCCACTCAAAATCAACCAAAGAGAAGGTAAAACATCTTCTCTCACCAACTCCAAAATCCCACCAAATCAAATCAAATCAATTCGACCATTTACTAAACCCCTCAACTGCACTGTGGAATGAACTACGTGGGTTTTGATTCTCATCCAATGAGGTACGTATGCACACTTGGAATTGAACTCCAAGTCTCAAATCCATATCCCCAGTCAATCCTTTCCCCCTCTATTTTTTGTAAATATTTATAGTTAATTAATGTAATTAGCTATTAAATTATTTTTGAGTAAAGGAGCGATTATGTGATTTCTCTAGTACTCTTAAAGGGCTAGAGGAAATACTCTCGTTTACTTATGGGTGTTTAAATTACTCGCTTTCAATTCTCCATGTACTCATAATTATGCCATGTTCATGCATTATAATCGTCACTAATAGTTGTCATCCGTAAAATCAATTTTTAAGTCAAAATTCAACTTAGGAGCCAAATTGAGATTATTTAAAACCAAAAACCTAGTCCCCGAGCTCAATCAGGTTCGAAGACTAGTGGTTTTATCATTAGGTAAATTAATCATAAATTAATAAATTGGAGTCAATTTTGGGTTTTTCCTTAATTTTTTCATTTAAATAAATTAGAGTGGTGATTCCCGAATCATTTTTCAAAAATCATTTCCATTCACCAAACGAGGTGATAGCCGCTTCCAATCGTGAGATTAGACCCGAAAGAGCATTTTCGATTCCTCTAGCGGACCGGACCTCGGTGCTCGGGTGAGACCTCACATAACCCATCCTTAAGAGCAGATGCAGGAGGGCCTGTGCGTCCCTAGGGCAGACGCGCAACCCTCCACGTGTCCCTACCCAATCTAGCAGTATGGATGCTTTCTAGACTTTAATTAATTTTTGTGTATTTTTTTGGGTTTTCCATGGGTTTTAGGGTAGTCTTAGGATCCCTAACTTAGGACAATAGATAGTTTCATTTTTTATTGGTTGTAATTTGGTCATTATTTAATTCTCCCTCCCCTTTAATTTTAGTTTCACTTTAGACTTAGGTTTTAAATATTTGATCATATAAATGCAACTTGGTAAAATAAGGGATTTTATACCTGTAATCAATCTTAAAATGAACCTATGACTTAGAATTGCATGTTGAAACTTAGGTAAATAATTTGATTTAAGTAATTAACTAGTATGCATGATTAGGATGCATTTGTTTGAGCCTTTAACTCTCAAATTTGTTTCGTGAAAGCATGATGTCATTGGATAAAATTGGTAGAAACAAGGCATGTTTAGGTTGTAAATGAGCTAAGGTGGCATGTAGCATGATAGAAATCCACCAGTTTTACCAAAGCATGATAACTTGGTAAATTCCAAGCACTAATATGGCTAAGTATTATTATAGGCATGCTGTTGTGTTAAATAACGCACCATATGTAATGGATTGATTGATGATGTGCAATAAATTGTCATGGAAATATAGTCTAAATAACCTGATGAAAGTATGCATTAATAGGACCAATAAGTGGAAGCCAACTTCACAACTGGGCGACCTAGGTGCCTAACACATTCCCAGGATCATACCTAAATTCCTTACTCAGAATCTCAAACTTGAGTGATTAGGTAATAAGCTATGGACCCTAATCACCATTTTTTTAGTTTTTAAAAAACTAGGTGGCTACTCATTTCTCCGTCTTGGGCCCCTCATTTGGCATTTATCTCCCAATGTTCTATTGGAAAGTAGTGCAAGTCCATCCGTTAGAGGGCTAGAAATCTGATCACGATAGTGGCGACTCCATTGGGGATATGAGGATTTGATTCATATTTTTGTCCTCTTAATGCAAATTCGATTCAGATTAGTTGAGCCTGCATTATAACACTTTGCACACTTGCAACCCCTTGGATGGGAGCCTAAAACCTTCGGTAATGTTGAGGAAGGGATTCCTTTGCTCCACTAGACCCTTGGGAGCCCTAGTATGTATTACCACTTGCAAGCACATATCTTTTAGTATAAAGACTTGGGCTAGTATATCAAAGTACCATTGGGGAGTATGGGCCTTTTTAGGCAAGTATATTATTGCACCCTTTGGGAAGTATGGGCTCATTTGGCTATACTCTTTAGTATAAAAAGTTTCTTGTGGTGAGTATATAAGTACCATACACGGGTGCATGAGCCTTTTGAGGAGAGTATATTATCTGTAGCTTATGGGAAAGTAGGAGCCCCTAAAGTCTTGCTTGTGAAAGGTGAAGCTGTAAGTGTTCTAACTATTTTTGTAGTGTTTTTAAGGAGTTGTTTGTGTCTAATTCTATCTAATTATACTTTATTTCTAATGTGTTTTCTAGTGTTTTTGTTTGTTTTGTTTTATTTGTAATTGTAGGATTTTCTTGTTAAGAAGATGAAAAAGATGAGAAAATGGTATATTTTCAGCAAAACACGTTCAAACCAAGCAAAACATGGGCGTGTTCTTAATTTTTGGAGGCCTGGCAGCATAGGTCAAACACGATCGTGTTTTTAGTACACGACCAAAAGGAGTATTTCGTGTTTTGAAGGCTTTTGAGGGACAGAGGAGTACATGAATTGGAAATACGGTTGTGTTCTTAAGTCGTGTTTCACTATTTCAGTAACACGGGCAGGATTTGAAAACACACAATCACATTCTGATATGTCAGCTGATGTGGCAAATTTTCAAGGATTTGACTTAGGGAACTATTTTCTATAAAATCCTAGCCGCTCATTTAAGAAAGAAGACACAAGAGGGAGGAGTGACAACTCTCTCAAAAACACTCTTTGATCCATTTCTCCAATTTTCATATAATTAGGTTAGAATTATTTCTTGGTAAAGAACAATTTGAAGATAGGGTTACAAGAAGATTGCTCTTGTTCTTCAAAGGAATTCTTTTATGGTTTTGTATTCTAAACTTTTTATATTCAATTTCATTTACTCTTTCATTAATCACATGAAGATGGATGTTATTGGTTTTAATAAAGTTGAATTTTATTTCTCTTTTGTTGACTCCAAGGTTTCATATGTGATTTTGATGATGCAAAATATTATCACTACTAATAAATTTGTTTACTATTATTGTTGTTAGTAGGTAATCTTTGATTGATGCAATTAAGTAAAAATTTGAATCATGAAAATGAAAAGAGCATGTGAAACCAAGAAATTCATGTGAAGAAGGATAATCTCCATGGAAGCAAAACTGTTGACTGAAGTTTGAAGAATAAACTGTACTAATTGGGATTGTTTATGAATGCAAATTATATATGGATGGATAGCTACATTAGTCTAGTTTCAGGAACAAAAATTGGTATAATTTTTGGAGCTTGGAAAATAGAGTTATGAATTTTTAATTGAATTATGCTCAAGCTATCAGACTGGATAACAGCAGATGATGTCAATTAGAATTAGTGG
>CATKHJ010066807.1:0-28657 GCA_949750685.1 Vernicia montana
TTGGCATTGTTTCCAAAAGTAACATTACCTCCTTGCTTTTTCTTCAATGAGATGAAGAGACTAGCATCTCCGGTCATATGCCTTGAACATCCACTATCCACATGCCATTCACTTTGATTTGAGGTGGATTTAAGGCATACCTACAAGAAATATCAATTTATCTTTTTCTTAGGTACCCAAGCATATTTGGGTCCTTGGAGGTTAGCTTTGGAAGGTTCCTCAAGCTTTAGATGAGCCTTCCTAATATAACAAAATATATTAATATGACATTCTTTCATACAATAATGGCATTTCGTGTAACAAGTTCCGAAGCCATTCAGCTTCTTTAGCAGCTGAAGCCAAAGCTATAAACACTGCAACCATAGTGGAATCAGCTATGCAAGTTTGTTTCTTGGAAGCCCAAGAAACTGCACCTCCACCAAGCATAAAGATCCATCCACTAGTAGAGGCATGATCCTCTCTGTCAGTAATCCAACTTGCATCTGAATATCCTTCCATTACTGAAGGATATCCTTCATAGCTTAAGCTATAATTCATAGTTTTCTTGAGGTACTTTAGAATTCTTCTAATTGCATGCCAATGCATATTACTTGGATTACTTGTGTACCTACTTAACTTTCCAACTGCAAAAGCTATGTCTGGTCTAGTGCATGTCATTGCATACATTAGACATCCTATCAACTTGGCATACTCAAGTTGTGAAACTGAGCTTCCAACATTTTTGGACAGCTTCATGCTTGGGTCAAGCGGGGTAGAGGCTGGAATACAATCATATTGATTAAACTTCTTGAGTATTTTCTCAATATAGTGAGACTGTGAAAGTGATATACTTTCTCCATCTCTCACTATCTGAATTCCGAGAATGACATCTGCCTCACCCATATCTTTCATAGCAAAATTGCTAGATAAAAAATCTTTGGTAACTTGAACCTCTTCAAGGTTTGTTCCAAAGATTAACATGTCATCCACGTATAAACAGATTATGACACCTTTGTTGTCATTACTGAACTTGCTATATACACATTTGTCAGATTCATTAATTTTGAAACTATTAGCAAGTACAACCTGGTCAAACTTTTGGTGCCATTGTTTAGGTGCTTGTTTAAGTCCATATAAGGACTTAACAAGTCTACACACTTTGTGTTCTTGACCAGGCATAACAAACCCTTCGGGTTGTTTCATATATACTTCTTCATCAAGTTCACCATTCAAGAACGCTGTCTTTACATCCATTTGATGAATGACCAGCTTATGTATAGCTGCAAGTGTTATTAGCACTCTAATTATAGCAATTTTAGCTACTAGTGCATAAGTGTCGAAATAATCAATACCATATTTTTTTGTAAAATCTTGTGCAACCAATTCATTTTCCTTTTATATAAGGATCCATCAACTTTCCTTTTAGTTCGAAAAATCCACTTATAGCCAATTGGCTTGCAACCTAGTGGAAGATCCACCAATTCCCATGTATTATTTCCCATAATGGAATCCATTTCATCATTTATTGCTTCATTCTAGAAAGCAGAATCATAGGATTTCATTGCCTTCTCAAATGTTTGAGGGTCTGCTTTTGTATTATAACAAAATAAAACTTGGTTAACTACTGATTCTCTTGTTCCTTCCACTAAAAATATAAAGAAATCAGTCCCAAAATCTTTAGCTTTTCGAGTTCTTTTGCTCCTTCGAAGTTCAGTGACTTCTTCATTATCACTTTCAGTAATGATTTCTTTCCTTTTGTTAAGGTCTGAACCATTTCCATTTTCTGATAAGGTTTTTGAAACAATATTGAATCTGTTTTCTTCAAAAATAGCATCTCTAGACTCAATGACAGTGTTAACTTAAATTGAATCATTAGGCTCAATAACCATGAACCTATATGCTTTATTGTTTTATGCACATCCCAAGAAAATGCACTCAACTCCCCTTTCACCCAATTTCTTTCTTTTGGGTTCAGGTATTTTAACAATTGCTCTACAGCCCCAAACTCTCAAATAGTTCATGTCAGGCTTTCTGTTGTTCCAAAATTCATATGGAGTTGTTTTGCTCTTTTTGTTTGAAACTCTATTCAAGATATGGCAAGCTGTTAGCATTGCCTCTCCCCAGTAACCTTGACTAAGGCTTGAATTTAACAACATTGCATTAACCATTTCTGTTAGAACACGATTTTTGCGTTCTGCAACACCATTCTGTTGTGGTGTATAGGGGGCTGTAACTTCATGTACAATACCAGTGGTTTCAAAGTACTTTGGATCAAAATACTCTCCCCCTCTATCAAACCTTAATTTCTTGACAAAGGTCTCACATTGCAATTCAACCTCAGTTTTATATACATTAAAATATTCCATGACTTCATCTTTGGAATGCAGCAAATAAACATAACAGAACCTACTAAAGTCATTTATAAATGTCACAAAATATTTCTTATTTCCTATTGTTGGAGTTCCATGTAAATCACAAACATCACTGTGAATTAATTCTAGCAATTTTGAAGTTATCTCAACTTTAGGAAATGGGTTTCTGGTTATTTTAGTTAACATACAGGTTGTGCATTTTCTTTCTTTTTCATTTTTATCAAAATAAGGTAATAAATCCAGTTTTACCATGTCATTTAATCTTCTAAATTTAACATGTCCAAGTCTGTTATGCCATAAAAAAAACATGAAGAATCCACAATTTAAACAGAAGCAGATGCAATATTCTTATTGATAATAGCAATTACATTCAATTTAAATAGACCTTCAGAAAGATAACCCTTTCCCACAAACATTCCCCCTTTGGACATAATAAATTTGTCGGCCTCAAATACAAGCCTAAAACCATGTTTATTCAGCAAGTTACTCGAAACAAGATTTTTCCTTACTTCTGGTACATAGAACACATTTGTGAGTGTTAAAACTTTCCCAGAAGTGAACTTCAGCTCCACAGTTCCAACTCCTTTGACAAGGACAGTTGAAGCATTTCCCATGAAGAGAATAGTACCTTCAGTTACAGGTTCCATGGTCTTAAAAAAGTTCTTGTTCTTACAAACATGACGAGTAGCCCCAGAGTCAATTCACAAGGCCATTTCATCTTCAAGAAGGTTTACTTTAGAAACAACTGCAATCAGATTGTCATTTCTTGTTGCATTATAAGAGATTGCTGCCTTTTCCTTCTTCTCATTCCTCTTCTTGAAGTATCGGCATTCATTTTTGAAATGCCCTTCTTTTCCACAGAAAAAACAACTTCCTTTCTTTTTTTGCTTATTTCTCTGTTGTGCATTTCCATGGTATTGTGCATACCCCTGGTATGGCTTTTTGTTTCCAGGCTTGTGTGAGGGCTTTTGGGGTTTCCTTTCCTCTACCACACTGTGAACCCTCAATTGCACCCTCATGATGCTGCCGCAGCTTGACACATGCTGAATTTTGTGAGCTACGTAGAGCCGGTACGGTGTTCCTGCTAGCCGGTTAGAAGGCTGAAAAATGAATTTTCATGCAAAATATTACAAGGAGACTAACACTTTTTCGACTATGATCGAACTTTCCGTACCAAACAGCACATTTTCAAAACTAACCAGATTTTCACCAAAACTGACTGCCAAAATGTCTGATAATTAATTTCAGATCCATCACCACTGACCAGTAATTTTTCAGACTTCGAAATACTCCAAAAACTGATACATAAGCCTCAAAAACTGACCCGGAACCCCCAGAAACTGACCCAAAAATTGAATCGGAGCCCGAAACCCGAGACGGCTCATGGACGTCCACGAGACGTACCCGCGCGTTCGTGGGTCGCTTGCGCTCGTCAGCGAGGGTTGCTCTCGGACGCGTCGGCAGCCCCGCAGACACCGCCTGTCATCTGGCGCGTCCGCACTGACGGGCCTGACATGCCAGTCCCGTACTGACACGTCCGTCGAAACCACCGGCACGTCCGCCAAACGACCCGGCGGACGCCGCCAGGATATCTGGTGGACGTACATGGTAATCATGCGTGTCCGCCATGGTGTTTCGCGGTTATTTACCTTTTTTTGAAATTCTGATTTTATCCCTCCTTTTTTCTACTTTTCAAGCCATTTTTGGTCTTTTTTCACCCCATTTGCTCCTATAAATACCCCACTTTATTTCTCATTTTCTACACACCTCAAGTATTTGTTGATTTGCTATCCACTTACTCTCTCTCTATCTCTAATTAGTTTTCTTACTCATTTTGAGTAATCCTAATTAGTTAATTAATTAAAATTTAATTTTAATTAATTAATTAATTTTCTAATTAGACTTCACCCACTTTAAATTAATTAATTAATTAAAAATTAATTTTTCAATTAGTCTCCACCCACTTTAAATTAGTTAATTAATTAAAAATTAATTTTAATTAATTAAAAATTAATTTTAATTAATTAATTAATTTTCCAATTAGTATTCACCCAAGTTGATTAATTAATCATTTTAATTAATTAAAATTAGGTAATTAAGAAATCAAATCTCCTTTTTTTAATCAATCTTATTTTTCGAAACGAAATTTCGATCCAGCAAAACCACTCTTCCACCACCCAAAAAGAATGTATAATCTTTTACCCTCGCTCAAATCCCAAACCAAACCGAACCAATAAAATCTGACCGATTTTTAAACCCCCCCTTCCATCTCATAGTGGAATGAACTACGTGAGTTTTGATCCTCATTCAATGGGATATGTAGACATGCTTGGAATCTGAATCCAAGCCTCAAATCCAAATCCCAACCAATCCCCTTCTCCTTTTGTTTTTTTAAATGTCAATCCATTGTACATGTAAATTTTAAATTAATATTAATTTAATTATTTTTGGAGTTAAGGAGCGATTTGTGGTTCTCTTAGAATTCATAAGGACTAGAGAGAACACTCTCCTTAACTTGTGAATGTTTAAATACTTGTCCTTTATTTTTTCATATATTTCCTAAATATGTCATGATCATGCATAATAAATCGTCATTAATACTTGTCATTCATGAAATCAATTTTCAAAATCAAATTAAACTAAATAGCCAAAACGAGATTATTTTAAAACAAAAAACTTAGTCCTCGAGCTCAACTTGGTTCGAAAATTAATGACTTTATCCTTGGGTAAATTAATCAAAAATTAATAAATTGGAGTCAAATTGAATTTTTCTTTAATTTTTCCATTTAAATAAATTAGGATGGCGACTCCTAAACCTTTTCAAAAATCAAATCAATTTTTCGAGGCGATAGCCGCTTGCAATCGTGAGCACCGAAACTCGTACCTAACCTCCCTTAAAAATCGCTTAGCCTTTCCTTAAGGCATCATTTTTCCCAAGCGAGGGGAGGGGTGTTCGGGCGAGACCTCACACACATGTACTTTGGAAACTTGATTTTTAGATTCCTTGCTATTTTCCTGCATGTGTAATTCAGCTTCCACACAGATTTTGTGAGCCAATTCATAAAGAGTTAATTCTCCTTTTTCATATTTTAGAGTTCTTTTAAAATATTTCCAGAAAGGGGGCAATTTATCAATAATGGAAGAAATAATAATGTAAGCATCCATGTGCATTTGGTGTTGTGTAAAGTGATTAAGGATTCGTTCAATTTCAGCAAATTGTTCCATCACAGATCTATTATCATCCATTTTATAATTAGTAAATCTAGAAACAAAGAATTTCTTACTGGTTGCATCCTCTTGCATGTACCTGGTCTCCAGTTTGTCCCACAGTTCCTTTGCTGTTGTGACTGGATGGTAGATATCAAACAGTGAGTCGCACATGGTGTTGAGGATATGACCCCTGCACAGTTCATCATCAGTTTTCCATTTCTGCCTCTTCCTTATTTGAGCCATAGATTCGTTTTCTTCCTCCTCTGGCCTTGGAGTGTTCAGCACATACGCCACTTGAATTGATACCAGCAAGAAGTGAACACATTTCTGCCACCTCAGGAAATTCCCACCATCAAATCGCTCTAGCTTAATGATGTTGGTTGTCAGTTCCCTCAATGAAGCTATTGTTACAGTAACAAAAAAAAAAAAACCTTTAGATTGTTAGTGAAAAATAGAACAGAGAGTTTAACAGGGCTTCAAGGCGTGTATTTTCTTACCACTTTCCTAAAGGTTTATTTGCTCTCTAAATTGCAATGAGTATAGCAAATCCTTCAGGATACAATGAAGCTACTGATAGCATCTTGCAATAGGTGATATCAGTACTAGACAGCTATACATGAATTTCAGTACTGAATAATAGATGATATTTTGGATCTACAGAAACCCTAACCCAATGATCTATAAATATAGAAAAATACGAGATAGAGATAGAATCCAATATGTTAAGTTAACAAATATGATAAGATTATATTAGAAAATATTTATCAAATATTTACCTAATTTTATCAGATAAAATACCAGAAGCAAAATAAAAATAAATCAATTTACTGCACTACACGTGTCTAAGTGCCAAGTGCACCTATAAAAGCGCTTAAAATGCGCCATATGAGCCGCTTGCGCGTACGCGTGCAATGTATAATAGCATAACTCTTGTTAAGCCATTTGACACTAAAATAAGTAAAAGGAAATATAAAATCTTTAAAAAAAAAAACCCATCTAAATACAATGCGAGATAAGTGACATTTTGGAAATGTCCAACAAATATTATGTGTATTTTAAGTTTTATCTTTTCTCAAATTATATCATGACTCCATCTAAATTATTAATATATCCATTAGTTTTGCTTATTTTTAATTTTCAAATAATAATATATTTATTTCAAATAACACAATAAATTTATAAAATTATTTTAAAGATCATTTTTAAAAAATAAAAAATATATAGTTTTAAAATTTTTATCTTTGCTTTTTGTAATCCATTATTTTGAATCAAATGAAAAAACTAAATTTTTTAAATAAAAAATATATATATTATATTTAAAATAAATCATCATAAAAGTCATTTGATATTGTAAATAAGGTTTTTTAAAAAGTTCACTTATAAATTAATTCTAATATTTAATTTTTATATATTAAATATGAGTCTATTTTAAAATTTATAATATTATTAATTTACAGTTTATTTATAAATTCTACCAATTTTAATAAAATTTAATTCAAATATAACTAAATTTGTATAATTAATAATATCAACTTCTAAATAAATTTTAGTTCATACAAAAATAAATATAAATTTATATAATCATTTATACTAAAAAAAAATAGTGTTAAGTGACGCCACTGAATAAAATTTATGGCTCTGCCACTGCCAATCAAGTCCTAACAACAAAACCAACTTGACCATTTTTATTATTTTCTTCCTTCCATGACAGTAATATACTCAAAAGGCATAAGTGGATTCCCCACTCATGAAATAAAGCTTTTTGATGAGGGATAAAAATAAATTAAGCCAAACTAGGCCCAACTTGGGTATGCCCAAGTTCACACCGAGCTTGCCAATAAACCAAGCTCATTCCTGAGAAGCTTACCCTGCAAGTTTGAATACAGTAATTCATGACACCCATCACATACATAAGCATGAGATGTTAGAAGATGCACGCACAATGGCGGCTCACCCCACTCTCTCTCCACTCATATCTTACCAACTACAAGTGACTAGGTATATGGCCCTCATCCTCCAAGTATTGGACAAAAGTCTGCAACTAGTCATATCAATGATAGAGAAGACCATTTCGTTCTTGGGATCTCTGCCCAATCTAACAACCTCACCACACTCAATTATATATAATGGAAACAACAATCACTTTTACAGGTTAGCTTGAACTCTATGCTATCTTACCTCCATTATTTCACTCAAAAGATGTTTAGGCTATAGAGAATGAAAATTCCTTCTCTCCGGCCACATTATACATAAGTTTATCATTGACTTGAGCGTCAGAGGATCTTCGCCAAGCACAAGGCATGATCCTCTTGACATTTTCTCTCTTTCTTATAGGCCCAGCAGAACAAACTCACATGAAGAAAATCCAATCCATCCACTATTCTTGATTTGAGACAAATCATTTTTATACGGTGAGATCAACCCTCAAAAGGAAAAAATTCATATATGAATCTAAATAACATTATCTTTGGAAAAATCTTTATTAGTAAAAACTTAAATTTTTTTCATGAATGTCTTGACTTCAAATTTTAAATGTAGGATTTACAGTTGAAAAGAGAGAGTATCTCTCTATCATGTTATGTTGTTGGTTTAAATTCCAACGTGACAAAAACATCATTAAAGTTAAGGTTATTTTTCATTTGATTTAGGAATGAATGAAAACATAATATAATTCATGAAGTAAAATTTTATTTTTTTTATTTTATGTAAAAAAAAATCTAGAATTTCGTTGAATGATTTGAATTTAGTTGAAAATAATATTCACTTAATTCTATTCTAGATTGATGTACACTTAATTAATTTAGAAATGAACTAATAGTCCGTTTGGATGACAAGAATTTGAACCTTGGATTTGAATTTGGGTCAAATATTTTGTTTAGGTTATTAATATTGAGTGGATTTGGATTTGATTCAAATACCTAATAAAATCTACCAAGTTCAAAAACTTAATATTTCAAATTTATGATTTAAAATCTATAAATTTATAAATCCTTTATTGGGGGAGTGTAAAAAATTTAAAATTTTAGATTTTAAATTTTAAAAAAAAAATAGAGATTTTAGATTAAAGATATAGAGAATATATTTGAAATAACTAGCTAAAAAAGAGAATTTAAAATATTAAGTTTTTGAACTTGGTAGATTTTATTAGGTATTTGAATCAAATCCAAATCTACTCAATATTAATAATTCAAACAAGAGATTTGACCTAAATCCAAATCCAATGTTCAAATTCTTGTCATCCAAACAGATCATAAGGGAACTTAAATAACAAGTTAAAGATTTACCTATTATCAAATATAAAAAAATAAGTTTATAGATAAATCAAATGCACCATAGAAACAACCTATATATATATGTAATATTCACAAAAATATTATAAATTTTGATCGTAGGTAATGTAATGGGCGTAAATATTAATTCTTGTGAGGAGTATAAGATAACTTACCTAGTTATGTGACTTTTGTGCAATATTTTTGCTAGGAGTATGAAATAACTTATTGTTTTTTTTGAAAGAATGAAATAACTTATTTAATTACATACAAAATTATTATTTTTTGTAAAAGAAAATTAAAAAAAAATTCAAATTTAACAAAGAAGAAAAAAAAATATTAGCTAGGTAATTATCAAATGATGAGTTTTATTTCTATTGATAAAGATTTAATTTTTGAATTAAAGTAAAAAAGAAAATATTCTTGATTTATAAAATCTTTAGTATTGATATAAATGATATATTTTTAATTAAATTTTAAAAAATAAATTTAATATAATGTGTGAAAATTTAATGTAATTAATGTCACTTATAATTATGAAATAAATAAATAAATAAAAAGGAATCAATTAAGGACCCTCTATCACCTTCTCATCTTCCTAATCACATAAACCAATTTCACTTGCTTTTAAGGCATAGAAAATATTTGTTTGTTTGTTTGGTTGTTTGTTTGTTTGTTTGAGATTGTTTGTTTTCTCTAACCTTCATGGAACTTTCATTTTTGTTTTCTAGAGATTTTTGTGTTTTTCTTTTTGTATATGGTAAGTGAAAAAGAAAGAGAAAATATATATATACTGACAAGCTGTTTGGTGGGTACTGTCAGGTGGCTCTGAAAAGCCAACGTGCCCTAGCATAATTAATTAATTAATAAAAAAATTACCCAAAAGGATAAACAGATTAAAAAAGAAAAAAATTAAATAAATTAAATAAATATAAAGGAAAAAAAAAATAAAGTAAGACAAAAAAAAAAAAAAAAAAAAACCTTATATAACTAAGTCCCTAGAAAGTCAATAAAGTACTTTAAAGTTTTGGTCCATCACAGAGACAAATATACCCTATAATATCCACTCTTTTTATATATATATACATTTCTATATATAAAGCTTAGTGATGAAGTTATGAATGGCAAAACCTTTCACATTTCATATACAAAATTTTCTCATAAAATTATGTCAATAAATTTTAAATCTCTGTTTTAGGATTTTATAGTTTTATTTTAAATTATTTTTTAATAAATATCATTAGAAAAATAATTAAATCAATATTTTTATAATACGCAGATTAAATAGCGTAACAAAATATAATTACTTATATATATAAAATGTATATAACCTAATTAATTAATTAATTAATTAAGCATATAAAGGTAATTATCTTTCTAGGGTAGCTAGAACACAAGAGATCCTATGAATATGATTCGAATCCACCATTTTTGTTAAGTGATTTTAATGAGATGGACCCATTTCTAATTTATCTACTTTATTTGTATGTTTCTTTGTAATGTGTAGTTATGCTATTTATCTATTTGATCCAAACAACTAAATCCAAACAACATGTTCAATGATTTTAATGGTGTTGTGTATGTAGTAGTAGTCTTATTTATAGTCAACAAAATCATGTCATTTCTATGTCATCTTTACTCTTTAATTTTATTAAATTCACTCAACTCATCACACTTTTTATCTACAATTATATATCATCCACATCCATATTAATTCTATATGCATGGATTATATAATCAATTATTTTCTATCAACAAATAATTATATAATTTACTTTATAATATAATGTATAAAATATTTTTATTTTTATTTTTTTATATATAACTTGATTTAAATAAATTTTCAAATTCAAAACTAAAAGTATTTGAACCCATACCTTAAAATTGTTTTTTTTCTTAAGGTCATATTTGGATTTAGACATTGAAATTCAAGTTCAACCTAACCTACCATCTTAAATTTTAAATTTTAATCAAACTCTGTCTAATCATACTCGATTATACACCATTAATTTTAATTATGGTAGTAGCAAAATGTAGTACTGATATGTAATATTATTAATTATTTTTTTGAGACTTGTTTTCTTAATATTTTAAAACTTAATTGTGGGAAAAAAAAAAAAGACTACAAGTTTGTTTAATGTACTATAGATAGAAAAAGGATTACATAAAACAATAATAAATTTTAATCGCATTTGAGATTGCATAATTCTTACACTATTAACATTATCAACCTCTTATAAATGTTCAAGATATTGGACAAAAATAATAATAATAAGTTGCAAGATTCACGCTATCATGTTTCTTAAAAATTGTTTTTTCTTTTTAAAGAAAATTAAGAGATGAAGATAAAGAAAAAATGACAAGGAGAATGGAATCTACATGAAAATAATTATTCATGAAAGGTATTTTGCCTAATAATAATTGAGGCAACAAAGTAAAAAAAAAAAAAAAAAAAAAATCCTCTTAATTAATAACTATAAGAGAAATATATAATTATGAAGAATTAGATAATTTGGAAATTTCCCTAGAAAGGGCTAAAAGTAAATACAATTATTCCATGCATGACATCATCAACAGACAAACATGACATTATATGGCATGGGTTGCTTCACATTAATTCCAAGTAGGATTGAGACAGAGAATTTCTAGGTATTTGAGTAATTAATTTATGAAATAAATATTTAAATATTTACATACTCAAAAGAATATATATATATATGAAAAATAATAATGATGAAAGGCTAGGAAATTTCTCAAAAAAAGGCTTAATTGATAATACAGACTGAGTTTCTGGAAAGAGCTGTGCATGTTGAATTCTCATTAAAACATAACTTTTGAGAAAGGTGAAAAATTTTAATTGTGACTAAATCTTGAATATGGGAGTACTTGTGGCCTAGCACAAAAAAAAAAAAAAAAAAACTTTATAAATATTGAAAATATTTATTATAATATTTTTTGGGTATAATTATGTCTGTAGCTTTTTTTAAAAAAAATTAAATTAGCTTTTTTTTTGGGTATAATATTTTTTGGGTATAATTATAATATTTTTTTTTCTTAAAAAGTTTACAATTGGATTCAAAACTTAGAATTTCTACCATTTAAAGATAAATATATAAGTGTTTAGTTATATTTTTCAACCTCTGGTGTTTAAACACAAAAAAGCCACTTATTATTAAAAAGTTTTACCGAACACTCTAATCTCAACAGTCGAATATTAACCTAACAGCTAAATTGAACAACACCTTAATCTATCAACTTATAAAAAGATTAATATTTTTATTCGACTAGTTTAGCAGAAAATAAAAATAAAAACAAAAGTAAATCTTCACGAGAAAGGTTTTTTAATAGTACTAGATAAATGTAGTGAAACAAACATTAATTAATTTCTTGTTTCACCCACACAAGAACACACAATAAATTAATTAGTTATAAAGAGCTGATCTGACAAAGATTGTTAAAAACAAAAGGGACAAAAATAGGAAGATTCGAACTTGGGATAGAAATTTCGTGAGATTGAGAAAGCCAACATTTTGCCAACATAGTGATGTGTCATAGCAACTTATTTTAATTCTTAATTGTATAAATCTATTAATATTAATATTATTTTCATAATATTAATTATTAATTATAAATGTAAAAAGTACATAATATAATTGTTAGACCATATTTATAGTGGTTTTAGCCTCAAATTATTGGGTGTTAAATATTGGGCTAAAATGATATTAATTATTTTAGACCATAAATTAGGACTTGAGTAATTAAATTGAAGCTCAGGCAAATTCTGGGAAGACTGGGCCAGATTGTGGGTAGGTTGTAGCAGACTCAAGACCGGGGCTAGAACATGGGTTGAAGACTTGGAAGCTAGAACATGGGACTGAAGGCTAGGAGACTGAGAGACTGATCGTGGTATTTGAGGCTAAATTATGGGATGGAGGAATCATGATCTAGTGGAGAACATGAAACTAAAATTAAGGAGTCTAACTACTTATTAGCTATTATAAATACAAGAAGCCTCCAAGGGAGAAGGAATCAATCATCGAAAAATCAAATCATAAGACTATCAAGCAAACAACAAACTCAAGCTCTAAGCTTTTTATCCAATTCCTGTTAATTTTGCAATTTTCCAAGCTTTTAAAGCTTTTGTCATTTACTTTACATTTCTCTTTGTAAGTAATGTACTCATGTTTACACTCATAAAAAAAAAAAAAAAAAAAAAAAAAAATCAGTTTTATCATTACAAGCTTTTGGTTTATTTATGATAGATGGAGAATATGCATCTAGCTTATCCAAATTCTTTTAGAGACTTAAGGTCACTTAGTCTATTACACAAACACAGTCATTTGATAGAAGTTAGATACGGGTGAGACTTCCAAGAGTCTCTGGCATGCTCAATTTTACTTTAGCCGAAAAAGGGTCATAACATAATTTTGGCATGCTCAGTAGAACAACCTCTACAGTTCTTTCACTCTTGTCAAAATACAATAACCCCCTGTTCTTAGCCAAAATTATAACATAATTTTGAAACGCCCAGTAGGACAACCTTTACAGATTTTTCACTCTTGTCAAAATACACAACCTCACTATGCTATAAAATTATAATACAACATAGTTTTGGTATGCCTAGTGGGACACCTGTCACGCAATGCTGCCAAAGAAAAATAGTAAAGATAAGGAAGTTGATGAGACTGCATCTCAAGATGCAGAGGAAGTGACTACAACAACAGTGCTTGGATTTGTACCTCAAATGATTGAACAACTTGAAAAAGGTCCAGTCCATGTTGGGCTGGTGATATCCCAGACTTTGGCAAAATAACCTAGGAGACTTCAGCACCTACTGCTTCCCAAAGCATGGATGACCACTTTGGCTCTTTAAAGAACGTGATGGTGGACATGAAAACTCTTTTGAAGCTTTTAGTCTCTGCACAGTCTCTTAACTCTGGTGGGGCTGCTGCCAGTCTCAACTAACCCATTAGACAATCTTCTGGGGATTCCTTAGACTTTGTGGAGTCTAATGACACACCTCTAATAAAACGCCATAATACGCTGCTATAAAGAAAAGATTCTCAAAGTCTGCCAATAATTCCAATCAATACAAGCCACCCTTACACCCGTATACTTGTACAATCACAACCATAACAGTTCTAAGGGCAAGCAACCCTAAGGACTAATCCTACAGCCTATACCGGAGAAGAAGTACCATATGCACAAGGCTCGGGGGGCAATCAAAGGGTTGAAACATGAGTTCACATACATGGGGCTGCTCCAGTCCCTCCTTTTGCACCTCAGGTGAACCTGGATGCTGTTAGGGAGGCTATTTATAAGCTATATGGTCCAGGCTTGCGACAGATCAACATTCTGAAATTTCATAAGCTGTATCCACCAGCTATAGACCACAAGAATCCCTACCCTAGGGGATATCGTATTCCAGAATTCACCTTATTTTCTAGAGAGGATGGACAATCAACATTAGAACATATTACTAGATTCACAATATAGTGTGGTGAGCTGGCAAATTATGAAAATTTCAATTATTATAAACTTAGACTGTTTTCAAACTCATTAATAGGTCCAACATTCACATGGTACTCAACACTACCTAGAGACTTAGTTTTCTCATGGCAGGAGATGGAAAGACAATTTCATACCCAAATTTTAGGTGTGAGCCTGAAGATAGATTACTTAGTATTCTAAAGGTGGAACAATTAAACTTAAATTAATACTCAACTTAATTTAAAATATAAGATAAACTTAATGCTAAACTAACTCCACCATAAACCATAAAATTAATTAACTTCCCTCAATTATCATCATCATTATTTGCATCATTGTTAGCTTCATCAAAATCATCCATCAAATAATTTTCTACTTTCTTTATGTATTCTTTAATCCACCCTTCTTCATTATTGTTGGCTTTATTGTTGCCTTCTTTATTGGCTTCACTGTTGGCTTTTTGTTCCTCTAATTCATTGTAATTATAATTGCCAATGCTATCTTCACTTTTAGTTTCACTACTAGTGCTATGTTCACACTTAGGAGGATCATCATAATCATATTCTTTGGAATCAAGATTATGTAATGGAGGTGGATTTTCATTAACCGCAGGGATCAAATTCAAATTGAAAACTCTCTCTACTATCACTATCACTCAAACTCCTTGTTGAATAATAATTGTATATAAATTATCAGAAGAATTATAAACCATAATTAAAATTTTGATTTCAATTTACACAAAATATTTGTTGAAATCAAATTACAAACTACACATAATTGTATGAGGAGAAGGAGGGCAAGAATTTCATGATTCTATGGCAGCCAAGAACAAGTTGAGGAGTAGGTGTAAAGTCTTCTTTCCAGAGATTGAATTTGAAAAATGGTGTAAAGGGGACTTGACATTGAGTTGAGGAGGAAGTTCTAGGGAGTAGATTTTAGGGACTTCTACGACTTGGCTACCAAAGTTGCAGAATATGAGAAGCTTCTAAGGGAAGACAACAAAATGAGGAAGAAGGCTATGGGAACTTACTTCAAAGAAGTTGGTAGCCAAAAGATTGTTATTGCTGACCTTGACAATTATAGGTCCTAAGTTTATCCAATACTCATGCGACCACTACTAAAGGCTGGAGAGGCTTGGAAGAAGTCTCAAAATTCCTTTATGCAGTATACTTTCAATGTGAGCAAGACTGATAAGATCTTTGACTTCTTCTTTAAAGAGGAGTTCATTACTCTACCTGTGGGCCACCAAATGCCTACAAAAGAGAAGTCAAAGGAAAAGAATATTGTAAGTACCATGACTCATTGAATCATACAACTAATGCATGCTAGTCTTTTAAAAATATTATTCATGATAGGATCAATAAAGGATACTCAAATTCCCTGAGAAAAAGAATGAGGCTATGTTGATTGATGAAAATCCTTTCCCTCCTGTGGCTATCATCAATGTCGTTGGAGTAGACCTTCATGCTTTAATCAAGGAGAAAAAGACCAGCAAGCAGGGAACATCTAAGGAAACGATGAAGCATGTATGGGTTCCTAAGAGTATGCCCCAAAGACCACTGAAGACTGTGCTAGACTCCAACATGAAGAAAAACAAATAGAGTCTACCTCAGACCCAAAGAAGGCAACCTAGGTTTGTGCTACCACTAGTGGGAGTCTTGGAGAATCAATGGCATCTAGTCCGCCATAAGAAGTTTCTATAGCCTTTCACTAGTACTCAAAAGAGGAGACTTTAAAGAAGGAGGGCAACTGCAAGGATGGAATATTCTAGCATGAAATAAAAGAAAGGAAAAAGTCAAACAATGAAGAAGATACCTATAGACTTTTAGTCTGTTGTTAGCACGGAGGATGTGGAGATGTAAGAAATTAAAGTTGGTCAAATTTTCATACCTTTGAGGTGTTCTAAGGCATTAGTCACACTGTTGGCTTCATTTTAAAGATGTGAAGTTGAAAATTCTAAGGAAGAAGTCAAGACTCGAGGGGCAGACTGTGAGAATCCTACTCTGTGTAGTGGGGTCACCATCTAAGCCACATAACATGGAGTTCCAAAAATAGTTATTTTTGATAAACCTGCTAAGAAAATGACAAGGCACATAAAACCTTTGTATATTAAGGCTTACCTCAATAGGAGGCCAACCTCTAGAGTCTTGATGGACAATGGGTCAGCTGTTAATATCATACCACTCAAGATGGCCTTGGCACTTGGGAAAACTGATGAAGATCTCATAACAACATATGTGTCAATATCAGCTTTCAATGGTGAAATCACAAAGACTCTAGGAGTCTTTCCTGTGGAGATTCAAGTTGGAAGTAAGACTTGTCACGACCCGAACCTGAATCGTGACTGGTGCTAGGGAACGAAAAAGCTAAATGCTACCAGAACTCCTAGTAAACCTAACCTGCCTCATCAACCTATGGAAATCCGAACATTACCTGTATATATAATAATCATTTATCCCAAACAAGTGGAGATACATTCTCCAACTAAAACATATCATTCTAGTACATTGACATAAATATATATATCCTTCATATAGCTGGAGACTCAGTCAATCCACAAAATAACATCATTATCATCATCCATACATAAAGGAAGATAAGGACAATTATACAATCCATAGCATTTAGGAAGTTACATAAGTGATAATAAATACATAATTCCATTACAACTAGGTAATTGCGAAAGTACTAGATAAATATATAAATTCATAACAACCTTATTGTGAACCCTGAATTTTGTACCATCTAAACCCTTGAATATGCAACTAGGTCTTGGAAGTTGAAACGGGTAAGAAAGGGTAGAAAAACGGAAGATTTGGCCTTGAGTTTGCATGGGTGACCAACCTAGGAATTGCATATGGGCTGTGCGATTTCGGTAATGGTCCAGTCCATGCGGTTATAATTTACTTTTGTGCGGTCCAGATTGGCTTCTGTGCGGTTACAGAAGGCTTCTGTACAATTTTCACTACAGTTCTGTTTTTCCACATTGAAAAATGTGAAAACCTTTTCTAGCCTCTCTTCCTATATAAACTACCCCCCCCCCCCAACTCCTTTGGAGACTCAGAATTGCTTGATCAAAAGTCAATTGATTAAAAGTAATCATTTCTTAAGGTTTGGTTCGAAAAGAACGTGCCTTTTAGTTTAAAGTTTTTATTTGGTGTTTGGGTGGTCATTTCGAGGTTTCTCTCTTCAAATCAGTTCGAGGGAGTCTCTAACAATGCCGTCCTAGTAGCCGTTCGAAGGCTATTGTTCTACCGAGTCGAAAAGGTGGAATTGCGATTCGGCCGTTCGCTTCATCCGCCATACATCCCTAAGCCTTGTCCTCGTAAGGTATTTATTTTCTTTTATTTTTCTTTTATTTGTTTAATTTATTTTTTTTATTATGGTTTTGTTTTCTTTGTTTCTATTTGCATTTTATTTTTAGTTTATTTTATTTTATATCGCTTTGTTTGCTTTATTATTTTCCTTTATAGTTTCTTTGTATATTCCCTTTTTTTTTATTTCGTTCTTTTAGTTATTTCTTTTATTTTGCATAGTTTATTGTTCTCCCATTTTCTTTATATGTTCCCCTTCTCTTTTAATCTTTTTATTTAGTTAATTACTTTAGAAAGGCATATTAATTAGAACATGATTTAATTAACTTGATTTTGAATTGATACTTTTGTTTGTTAATTAAAACCTGACTTAATTAACAACTTGGTAATAAATTTTGTTTGATTAATCAATTAATCAACCCGCCTTTTAATTAATGAACTGAAACATGATAAAAGGTTAAAACTAAAACAAACCCCCTTCGCAAGAATGGCGAATTACGTGGATTTTGATTCCTATTCAAAAGGATATGTATGCATGCTTGTCTAAAGCATCAAATCCAATTAAAATAAACTTTTTTCCTCTCTCGCCTTCTTCACATAGTTTAAGTTTTATTTCTTTGCTTTGTTGCTTTCATTATTGATTTAATTTGGGGAATGTGTGACTCTCCTAGAACTCATAAGGGCTAGAGGGAGTATCCCCTAATTTAGTTCATATTGTAAATTTATTGCTTTCTTTATTTATTTCTTCTATTTGCTTCTATTATTTCCTTTATTACTTTGCTTTACTTTAATTCATGCATATTTTAATTATTTATACATTATAACTATTCATGAAATTTATTTTAAACCATTAAGCATTAAACTTGCTAAACCAATTAAATGAACCGAAAATCTAGTTCCTGAATTCTCTTTAGTAATCGAGAACTAGTGCACTTTTTCATTGGATAATAATTGGAGTCTTTTAAATGGATTTTTACCTTATATTTTTTCAAATAAAAATAAATTAAGGTGGCGACCCCTAAAATATTTTTCAAAATCAACCAATTCGAACCCGAGGGTTTCAACGTGAGTACAAACCCGAATAAACATTTCGATCCCCTCTAGCGGATCGGACCGATGCTCAGGTGAGACCTCACACTTATATAAAGTAAACCACTGCAAAGAAGGAAGCAGGGCTAATTCTAATATAAGGGCGAAAAAGCTAGCCTGGAAAAAAAATATTGATAATGAGTAAGAGTTCTACTCAATGAGATGATATAAATCAATTTAGCATACATGACAATCATTTTTCAATAAGTCATACCATGCAATTGTATACTTAGTTTATATGGAATAACAAACTACTTCTAATCACACATAATCAATCATAATAGGTAATAGTCCGTAAAACCCAATCTCTCTAAGCATAACCATAAACATAATAGAGAGCAGATCCTCTCCCTTGGCTCTCTTATTTCCAATCATAGGGCTTAGTGAGACTAGCTCGAACCGGGCCACATTTCTCTTGTCCAAACATAGGGCTCAGTGAGGCCAGCTCAAAACATCATTATCATTATATATCATTCATATACATGTATATCATTCATAATCATGATCATTACATATGTTAGTTTGTTGGCTTCCACCTCATCCTATTCCTATTGCAAATACAACAGCAGTCACATCATTTTATAAACAAATATATTAATGTAGCATACATATACGTCATGCTTCTAATATAGTGCAGTAATGATAAGTGTATTTATATATATATATAATATAGCAAACAATTGATGCATATATGTAAGTGCTAAATAAATGATTAAACTAAAATATATCAACTCATAGACTGATTGGAAGAAGGAGGAAGCTCAACCCCTATTATCTGTTGGACTAGCTGCAAAAGTACCAACAGTATTTAGAAAATAGTAATAAACAATGATTAAATACTACTCAAGGAAACCTTAAGTTACGACTTTCTAAAATCTAAGAATTATGCCGAAAATTCGGTAAAATCTCTTGTAAAACAGGACATAAGCCCCCTGTAAGAAAATAGTATCACAAACAAACACAACTCAAAAATATCAATTGTCACTCCGGGGCCTACAAATCACCATCATCCCTTCCTCCTCAAAATCTCGAAATTTAATCAAGCAATATAATAAATATCAATCATTTTATTTATACCAATATATATTCCTTAACTTTCATTCAACAATCTTCTTCGGAATAACATTTGCAAGAATTAAATATATGTATAATACTTAATTAATTATAACCATAGAAAAGAGTATTTACATATGTAACCATATCCATTACATTATATATGACAATATCAATAATATTCCGAGTAATCATCTCAAATAGCTTAATTAATCACTTGAACTCATATTAAATTTAATCTCTTTAGTCTAAATAATAAATTTATTTATACCCAACGTAATCCATTTGCAATTCTAAATCCATCATACTTAAATTGGAAGGATAAATATCCAAAACGTGCATTAAACTAATCGAGAAATACTGAAAATCTCAACTCACCGTATAGCCCGTCGAATCATCGCTAAACTGCCGTCGCCAGTGGTCATTGGCGGCAATAAGGTTATCTATGCATTCATCTTGCAGTCTAGAAGTTGAAAATACCCTTCACTCGCCGCTGATCGGTCGAAAAAAGCTTGGAAAGGTCCAGTGGTGTTGTTTTTTGATATGCTTTTTCGGTAGGGGCTAAATGGGTACCAAAATAAAGCTAGGAAGACGATAGTTCCAATGGCACCAGATTTGCTAGAAATGGATGTTGAAGTCGATTGAAATCGGCCTTAAAAAGTACTTGGTGTTGTTGGCGATCAGACGGCGCGTTCGTCGCACTCCGATGGCTGTTCATGACATGCTTTTGGCAACGAGCTCACCTGTGGCTGGGCTTCCCAATGGAGGTGGTGGTGTCGTGAACAAAGGACTGGAGGTGGCGATTCCAGTGGTGGCAGTCGACTCATCTTTCTCTCTCTCTCTGTGACTCACTCCCCCTTAAATGCTGATTGGTTGGTTGGTTTACATATTAATTAATTCACATAAAGTTTATAAAGTTTATATATGTTATTCAATGAATTATGCTACAAAAAATGGGAGTGGGACAATGGCTAACACATAGCAAATAAAGGGGAGGTCCTAAGGTCGAACCTATATATATATATATAGGTAAATTCTCACGATCTTCTTTATGGTAAATTCTACTGCCAACAACCATGCTTTATTGAGAAGGGATTGGATTCCTACCAATTGGTGTGTACCGTCCTCACTCCATCAATTTCTTTTGTTACATAAAGATGATGAGGCTGAAATAGTATGGGTTAATGGGAAACCTTTCAAAGCCTGCACAGAAGTAGTAGATACATGGTTTTAAGATGGGAGTTTTGAGCCAATGCAATTCACACAAAGAAGTAAATATGATAGGCCAAAAGCACTTACCATGGCAAACTAAGAGGAGTGTAAGCAACAGGTTAGAAGTCTCCTTAAAAAATTAGTGAGCGTGCTTTATCATAGGTCGATTACTCAGCCCCTCATTGAAGAGATTGATGATTAAACACACCAAAGAAGAAAAGGCGGTGGCTACACCGCTCTATTAAAAGCGCAAGTGCAACAAGCTTTAGATAGGCTACTGAATGAAGAAACTCAAGAGACTCTAGGTGCTAAAGTGAACTTCGAAGGAAAACAACCTGAGGAGGTGGAGGAAATTCAGCTACATGAGTTGAAATGTGCTCCACCCAAATTGGATGATGTCATGACTGAAGTCTAAGATCCTTTGGAGGAAGTCAACTTAGGAACACTTGAGAAGCCTAGGATCACTTACATCAACGGTTTGCTCCAACCTTCATTAAAAAAAAATAATAATTGAGTTATTGAAGGAATTCAAAAATTGTTTTGCTTGAGAATATGATGAATGCTAGGACTAAGTATAAGGCTAGTGGAACACCAACTGCCCATCAAGACAGACTTTCATCCTTATTGCCAGCCTCTTAGAAGGATTTCAAAGGAGGTGGAGCTCAAAGTAAATGATGAAATTGAAAAGCTACTTAAACAATGGTTTATAGGACCTACCAGATATGCCTAGTGGCTTGCTAATGTAGTCCTAATGGTGAAAAAGAATGAGAATCTAAGAGTTTACGTGGACTTTAGGGACTTGAATGCTGCCAATTCTAAGGATATTTATGTCATGCCAATGGCAGATGTGCTTATTGATGTTGCAACTAAGAATGAGTTGCTATCCTTCATTGATGGGTTCTCAGGCTACAATCATATCTTGATAGCTCTGGAAGATGTGTCAAAAATTGCCTTCAGATGTCCTGGCTCTATTGGGACGTTTAAGTGGTTAGTCATGCCCTTTCAGACTAAAGAACGATGGGGCAACCTATTAGCGAGCTATGAACACAATCTTTCACAACATGTTGGGAAAGTCCATGGAAGTCTACATAAATGATATTGTTATTAATTCTAAGAGGGTTGAAGACCATGTGGATCACTTAAGGAGAGGTTTCTAGAGGATGAGAGATCATAGGTGTGTGAGGCCTCGCTCGAATGTCCCTCCCCTCGCTCGTGGGAGAAAATGCCTTAAGGAAAGGCGATAGCGATTTTTAAGGGAGGTTAAGGAACGAGTTTTGGTGCTCACGATTGGAAGCGGCTATCGCCTCGGAAAATGATTTGATTTCAAAAAGGATTCGGGAGTCGCCACCCTAATTTATTTTAAATGGAAAAATTAAGGAAAAATCCAATTTGACTCCAATTTTATTAATCTTTTGATTAATTTACCCAAGGATAAAATCACTAATCTTCGAACCAGGTTTGGGCTCGGGGATTAGGTTTTTGATTTTAAATAATCTCGATTGGGCATTTTAATTTGATTTGACTTTTTTGAAAAAGGATTTCATGGATGACGTATATTGATGATAATAATGCATGAGCATGGCATAATTTATGAGATAGGAAAAATAAAGAGCAAGTATTTAAAGAGCGAGTATTTAAACATCCACAAGTAAAGGAGAGTATTTCCTCTAACTCTTATAGGTATTAGGGAAATTACAAAATCGCTCATTTACTCCAAAAATAATCAACTAAATAACATTAATTAAAATTTACATTTACAATGGATTGAAATTTTAAAAATAACAGGGGAAGGAGATTGATTGGGATTTGGATTTGAGACTTGGATTTAGATTCCAAGCTTGCCTACGTACCCTATTGAATGAGGATCAAAATCCACGTAGTTCATTCCACGGTGAGGTGGAGGGGTTTTGAGATCGGTCAGTTTTGATTGGTTTGGTTTGGTATGGGGTTTGAGTGAAGCTAAGAGATTATACCTACTTTGTGGGTTTATGTGGTGGGAGAGTGATTTTGCCGGAGCGAAGTTCCGTTTCGAGATTGGTTTTTTGAAAAAGAAATTGAGTTGCTTAATTACCCAACTTTAATTAATTAAAAGGATTAATTAATTAAAATGATTAACTAAAAGGATTAATTAATCAACTTGGGTGAATATTTATTGAAAAATTAATTAATTAATTAAAATTGAATTTTTAATTAATTAACTAATTGAGGTTAAAACTAATTGAAAATTTAATTAATTAATTAATTAAAATTAATTTTTAATTAATTAACTAATTGAGAGTGGGTAGAAACTAATTAAAAAAAAATTAATTAATTAAAATTAATTTTTAATTTATTAACTAATTATGATTATTCAAAATGAGTATTGAAAAACTAAATTAGAGAGAGAGAATAAGAAAAAGCAAATGGATAGAAAATCAATAAGTGCTTGAGATGTGTAGAAAATGAGAAATGAGAGGGGTATTTATAGGGGCAGATGGGGGTTGGAAAAGACCAAAAAGGGTCTAAAAAGCAGAAAAAAGGAAGGGTAAAGTTGAAATTTCAGAAAAAGGTAGACGGTCGCGAAGTGCACTGGCGAACGCGTATGTGATTCACGTTCGTCTGCGAGACAGGCTGGCGGCGTCCGTCGGAGCATCTGACGGACGCTCCAGACAGCCTGGTAGACGCGCCGCCGTGTCCGGCAGATGTTAGTACGGGGTTGACGTGCGTCTGTCATTGACGCGCGTAAGTGCGGACGCCCCAGATGACCGGCGGCTCGTCCGCCGATGCGCCTGGCAGACGCTGCTAGGTGTCCCCGCAGACCGCGCAGGCGCGTCGCGGACACGCGGGCACGGCTCGAGGACGTCCGCGAGCCATCTAGGGTTTCGAGCTCCTGTTCGATTTTAGGGGTTTTTCGGGTCAATTTTTGGGATATTCTGAAGTCTGAAAAATTACCGGTCAGTGGCGGTGGATCCGAAATTAATTATCAGATAGATTGACAGTCAATTTTGGGAGAGATCCGATCAGTTTTGAAAAAATATTATCTGGTATAGGAGGTCCGGTCAGAGTCGAAAAAATATCAGTTTGGATAGAAAAATATTCTGGTCAGTTCTAGTGAGTTCAGAAATAATTTTGGAGGGGTTAAAATGAGGGTTCACAACTGCTTCCTCATCAGAACTGTCTATCTGTTAGACAGTTCTGATGAGCATGAAGCCAAAAGTTTTGATGGATCTGAGGTTGGAAAATGATTCCGGATGCATTAAAGCTGTCCTAGTAATTTTTGGAGTTTGATTTGTCAGGTTTTGGGGGACTGATGAATTTTTTCGGGTTGATTAATTTTTGGTCTTTTAGCATAAGGAACGCATTTTTGGTCTGAAGGTAGGCAAATTTGGTATTTACGGGTAAAGAAAAATCATACGAACATGTAGGGACTCTCGGATTTGAATTTTGAGTTAAAATGCCCCTAAAAATGCAATTTTACTCAGTTGGACACGTTTTTTCGTGCAACACTGTGCAAGTGAACTATTATAAATAGCTCACTTGCCATGCCATTTGCCGCATTCCGTTCCATTCTTTCTCTTGCTTCAGCTCATTGTGAGCTTCTAAATTTTCTTTCATTTCAATTCAAGTTTTTTTTTTTCAATGAAAATTCTTTTTTTTTTTAATTTTTTTTTATGATGATGATTGATGACTTGTTCTTACCAATCTGTTTCATTGCGCTTTTCAGGTTTAGCATTCTACATTGATGGCTTCGCGGTCCAGATATGGAGCTTTCTCATCTCGCCACAGTGTCACCTCCTCAGTGAGTGGTCTGCGGGGACGCATTTATGAGCCGCCCAGATACAATCTGAATCCATTGCTCATACTGCAAGAGCCGGATAAGCACGTCTCATACGGGGGGCGTCTGGCGGTCAGTATTCCTTTTACCCTTTTTTTTTCCAGACATTTTGATTGTTATCTGTATGTATGTACACTGGTTGAATATAGATCACGACGATAAAGAATAGGGGTGGACGGTGCCATTTAGCGGAGGTGATTAAGTGTGTCACCCTGGATAGTGGTGTCCGGGCATTGCTGGAGCCCACCGGCTTCGTCGACTTTCTGGCGGTGAGGGCCTGATCATGCTAACATGATCTTGATCAAGGCCCTGACTGAGAGGTGGCCAACACCTTTCATTTTGCTTGTGGGGAGCTGACTTGCACTCCGCTCGATTTGTACATGATCTCGGGGATTCATTTTGGAGTTCGGTCCCTATATATGTGCAATGACTGGAGGGCGACCTTCTCTCCTAAAGAGATGCAAAATCTGATTGGCTTCGATCCTCCTAGGGATAGCCTCTATGTCAGATGTACTTTTCTGCACGATAAGCTAAACTTGCTGTCAGTGAGCAACCTTGCTTTAGACGAGGCCGTTGCTCGATTATGCTTGTTGGTCATCATGGGTTGTACTTTTACCCATAATATGAAGGACATAGTGGACCTGAATGTCCTGCCTAGTTTGGTTCACACGGGTGTATGAGACCAATATGATTAGGGAGGTGCGATTCTGAGCACGATGTACTATGAGATGATAGAACTGTCCCGAGGGTGCATCTTTTTCGTTGGTGGGACGGCTCTCATATGGGAGGCAGATATTTTATCCATGCCTTTTTGTTTTGACCTACGAACTTTGTACCTGTTGTTCTGACAATTTTGTATCACAGCTTTGGCCCTATGAGTACTTCTCCTTTATTGCCTCTGGGTTGATTAGGCAGCGGGCACTAGACTTTTCGGCTGGAGTGAGATGGGAGGAGTCGAACCGAGGCATCCCTATTAACTATTCAGGCTTTCTTCGACCAGATGACTGATCAGCAGGTATTTTCCTTGTCTTTTACTTCTTTCCTGTTGTCTTTCTCTGACTTGCTTGCCGATTTTTTTATGATAGATTACCAGACCCTTCGGAGAGAGGGTGTTGTATGCTCCTTATGTGATTTTTACAGAGACCCTCTCCCGCAGACGGGCGCTATTGCGGTCTCCTTACTTTCGACTGTACTATCTGGGCGAGAGAGTACATTTCCAGGTCATGGGATCCTGGTGTGTGCCCGGTCTTTCGCCAGTTGGCATGCATTATAGGGCTGATATCTAGGCTTTCGAGGAGCTTTTCAATGGAAGGGAGGCATACCTGCATCAATGCCCCAACCTGAACTACTTGGAGTTTCGTGACAGATTCCTGATGCGGGAGATTACATGGCAGGGACGACCCTCTACTGTCTTTGCCGTCCCGAGGGAGCCCATTCATCCAGCTGCTCTTGAGATCCCATCGGCTGGTTCATCTGGGGGACATGTTCTCGAGTTTGATCATGGCGCCGACCCTAGCCATAGCAGCGGTGGGGTGAATTGGGATACAGAATACCAGCTCCCTGAGCAGATTGGATATTATGGTGCAGATGGCATCATGAGATCGTGGCAACTTCCTAGTGTTGTTCGCCCGGGAGAGCAGATGATCCCTGACGATATTGCCCAGGTACCTTCTTTATTTCCCCCACCTTTGGAAATGATCTTTAGGTGGGATTTATGTGCTCTTTGTGCTTTGGAAAAGATCCAAAACATTTGACACTATTCTTTATGCAGGTTCCTGAAGACTATGCTCGGCGCAATTATCGCATCTCCCGCAGGATGGAGGTAGCCATTGGTGGACTTCTCATGCGCCTTGACATTGCAGAGTCACAGGGAGCAGGTGATGAGGATGCTCCTCGGAGGAGGAAGAGAGGAGGCTGGTTTTAATTGATTGCCGGTGTTGAGCTGGTGCTGACCTGATGCTGATCTTGACTTGCTTTCGGTTACTGTTTTCATTTTTTTTTACTCTCCTGGTGGGAGATAGTACTTATTCGGATGACTGTATCATCTTTAATACCCCTGGTGGGCGGTAGCACTTATCTGGATGACTGTATCTGTATGCCCTGGTGGGCGGTAGCGTATGACTGTGCCTTTTATTGGTTTCTTTTTTTCTTACTCCCCTAGTGGGAGACAGTACTTTCATGGATGAATGTACTATTATGATCATGCAATGATGCATGCACTTTTATTTCATATTATGTGTTTTGATGATGCCGATGATGTATGCTAGTGTATGCATGATTTGTTATGCGACTCTTTCAATGCTTTGCTCTATCATTTATGTTTATGTGCCATGAATGCATGTTTTGCAAAATAATAAAAATTATATGCCATGTATGCAATTTTTGTGCAAAAAAATGCATTACCTGAGACTTGACTTTGACTGAATTACGGCTCCATTTTATTGCTTTTGCTCAACCCCGGTCTCGGAAAACTCTGAAAAAGTCCTCTTTTTTTTCTTTTCGACTTTTTTGTCCCAAGGAGGGAAGAAAACAGTTTGAATTCGTGATGTGGATTTTCACCTTCATGAGGTCGTATTTTTAGTCGCGGCATGCAATGTATGGACCAAGAAACTCGAGAAGGCGGAGAGACATCAATTTGAGTAGATATGGCATTGTAGAGATGGTGACATTGTGAGAAGTTCAAGATGATTGGGATTTCATGGGGGCCTGTTTTAGGTTTTGGGATCAGGTGGCCTGTGCTTTTCGCTTAGGTACGACTACGGAGGAGATTTGCCCCACATTTGAGGAGTTCAGTGTGAGACACTTGCAGATTTTCTGGGAGTTATTAGACCTGCCTGAGGATGCTGTGAGTCAGATGGTTATCGATGGTCAGGTGGATCTACTTACAATGATTGCAGAATTTCAGGGTATTGGCGATTCTGGAGCCATGAGGAGACAGAGGCTCAGGATGAGGGCCCTGGTTTTCTTTTGATGGCCGGGTATTCATTTTTTCAGTTCTACTGGTTAGGGTGATGCTGGAATAATGGGTTTGATACTTTAGATGGAACAGAGTCTTTTTATGGCTAGGGTAGCGTTGGCTGAGACACTGTTGAGTTGGGACTGCTGACGTGGAGGCTTTTGCAGAAGGGTTCCTGAGCCGTCTAAACAAGCAGCGGGCCAAGTAGAAAAAATAGTGGCCCGAGGCAGCTGTGATTTTGGGCCTTGCAAGTACTTGATCCAAAGGAAAATGGTCCAACGGATCCGAGCGACGTTATTTTTCGGCCAAATCCCTTCATTTGGGCTCTTAAATTTGCCGTTTTTCCATTTATGGAAACTTTTTGAATTGATTGTAACTTTTGGTAGGAATTCCGGATTCAGGCGCCGTCTGTGGCGCTTTTCTTATTTTAATCATTATGTTTTTCTGGTGTATTATTACAAAATTGCCATTTTTGGCAGTTTTCATATTTGTACCCGTGTCTAAGGTTTCGGGGCCCCTATTTAAACATCTACTTTGCCTGATTAGAGCATAAAATAATATTCAGAAAAACGTAAATCCTAAAATGACTTTGCCTTTTTACTTACGTTGCGTCAGACTGCTGTGTGCGGGGTCTGGAGAGGTGGACTGGTCAGCTGAGAGAGAGCACCAGGCTGGTTTTGCTCAGGGAGATAAAGGGTGACACCACAGAGGAGGGAGAGGCTATTGGGGGTGCAGCTGGTGATGAGACAGTAGGACAGACAGGGGGAGAGACACAACCTTCATAAGAGATTGGAGGAGCTACAGAGAGTCCGACACTACAGGCTGCATCGATGACTCAGACTGCAGTGGCGGTGCCAGAGGAGGCAGTGACTGTAGTGAGGAGGCAGGGGGACACTACA
>CATKHJ010066869.1:0-24585 GCA_949750685.1 Vernicia montana
ATTAATTATAAATTAAAAATATGTAATTTTATTATTAAAAATTTATAGTTGAACCTTATTTTTTAATTTTTATGATTTAATGTTTGGTCAATTATGATAGCACTATCTAATTATAAGAAACTTAATAACATAAAAAATAGCTATAAATTGATAGTAATAAAAATTTTATCAATTTAAAAAAATATATATAAATTTTGTAATTTTAAAATATGAATCAGAATTTACAAAATAAATTAATAACATATTATATTAACTGGTGATTATAATATTAGAAAATTTATTCAATTTTAGTTATGGCTCTTCATTTATATGTTAATAATTTTAATATCATCAAATTATATTGCAATATTATCTATTTTCATTATTTTATTTTTAAATATTGAAACATAAATTGAAAAAAAAAAGAAAATTCATGAGCTGTAGAAAGAGAAAGATAAAGATAAAAAAAAAATCAGATAATAATTTGGATAAATTTTAAGAGAGTGCAAATAGCTACTTTATATATATATATATATATATATATATATATATCAAAAAAATACATTACAGAAAATAAAGGAAAATAGTATATAGTTTTGAAACTAAAAAAGAAAAAAAAGAAAAATAAAAAAGGTATTTCCATGGTGGAGGAGACAAGCAGAAAGGGGGAGCGGTGTAAGAACCATTAAAGGTGGAATTTGGAAAAGCGAAATACGGGGCATTTCAGTAATTATATAAGGACACTACGCTCACTTTTAGTTTCTCTCTCTTAGTGGGAAAAAAGTGAAAAGACAAGAAGAAACAAGAAGAAGAAGAAGAGAGATGTGTAAGAGCAAGAACAAGATTGAAACTCGATAGAATTCCCGCATTCACCGCACAATTTTTCTCAGAATTCAAAGTCTTTCAATTTATTAACAGTACTTTCTTCTCCCGATCCAAGATCCTCTCCCTCTTTTCTTTATATCTACTCAAACTCGCGGAAATATTACCAACGCTGCACCAAATCCGGAAATTTTCTGACTTGCAGCTCTATTTTGAATTCTAAATCCTCGTTTCTTCTTTCTTTTTTCTTCCGGATTTCAAATCCATCTCCTTGAAATTTTAAACATCATCATTATCGAGCTTTACTTTTGGAAGGTCTTTCTCTCGAAGCCTGAGGATCTAGAAATGGCCGTTGATGGTTTATTATATTGTAATTTTGACTTGGTTTTCGATAATTGAAGAATTTAGCAGCGGAATTTTAAGGGTAATTATCGATTTCTTGTTTGTATTAAGGATTTGATGAGTCACATCAGATTCTATTTTTGAAAGGTGTATGGTGATTTTCTTTTTCTTTTGATTTATCAAATGTAATCTTGAATTCTGTTATTGTTCATTAAATGCCGTGTTATTTTTGTTTTCTCAGCTTAGTGAAGGCGATTGTTGGTTTTGATTGTTGAATGAAGGATTAAAAGCTGCGGGAGTTTGATTTGCAGCCGTTAGTTTAAATTTAGAAGCGACATTCAATTTTTCAGAAGTGGGTTTCAATTTTCAACTACGGTCACGTTTTTTTTTTTTGGCCTTTTCAATCCCACATGTTTAAAAATTCTTCATAGAGTCTACCTGATTTGGAAAGCCATGACTTTGGATTCACCAAAGGGCATTCCTGGATTGCTCGGGTTACCGCGGTCGCTTTCTTCCATGGCAGTCTCAGTAGGAGGTCTTGCCATTTTCTTGGTTTTTGGTTCTTTGCTTCTGGTTTCTTACCCCATAGGTTCTAGCGTCCATGGGTATTTTTACGGTGTTGATAACTCAAATAAATTGGTTTTGCCCGTCATTCCAGAGGACGAAACCAACGTTGATCGTAGCCTTGACAGCAATGCAGATGTGATTGATAGGAATTCCCAAGGATCTAGTTTAGAAGTACCCATTAGTTCTAGTGGTGTTAATGGTAGTGTAAATGTTATTGATAAGAATTCTTTGCCATCGGAGCCTAATCTACAATTTCCCACTGCTGATACGAGACAAAAAGAGGGGGCCAAAGAGAGAGGCAGTTCAGTTGCATCCAGTGATAAAGGAAATGCCCTGTCTGATAATTCTGGTAGTGTAGATAAAGAATTGGATGAAAATAGCTCTGTTACTTCTTCTCCAGAATCCAAATTAGAGGCTAAGTCAGTTATATCTGCTGCCAGCAATACAACCCAGATTAATTCAGATAACTCAGGTTCGATCTTTAATTTTAGATAAAATTGATTGCTTATCTTAATAGTAATATTTAACTTGCTTCTTTTTTGTTGGATTTTTTTTCTAGAAATTTATAAACTGATTAATTATATTTTCATACATGTTGGAGTCTCTGTATAGTGATTTGCTGATATGATTTATTTCTCTTAACTGCCATATATTGACTTTCCAGCTACTACTTCATTGATCGTCCAATTATTAACTTGTTGGGTCAATTAGATTGTTAAAATGGTTTGTTACCATTATTAAATATATTTTCCTTTTTCAATTCTAAGTGCAATATGCCTTTTCTTTTGAGGGGAAGTAAGTGCAATATGTTCTTTCAGCTGAGATAACGATTTTTTTTTCCTTTTCCCTCTAGCACATGACTAGAAGATCTGTGGTTAATTCATCATTTTTTATTAAGAATGAGATCCTACATTTTTTACCAAAAAAATTAGTTTGTGTTTAGGTACATTGGTGGCAGTATTAAAGACTTGATCTTTCAATAGCAAATGGAGTTGACATCCCTGCAAAATGCGAGGAGTTTTGAAACCAGGCCAGGTGTGGGAACAGTGGAGAGAATTAAAAGAGTAGTAAAGTTGTCACTATCATGTAGCCTTAATAATAGATTCAGAAAGTAGAGTACCTATATTTTTGAGTGATGAAAATAAGGCTTGCTTTCTATGTACTATCTTCCTTGGTGGACCATATGCGTTCTTCTTTTCTATGTTATATGCCTTTCTACTGGAGTCTGCTAAAATTTTGGCGAACTGTGAGTTAGAGCTGTTTTATCAAATAACAATCCTTTAATTATCTACTTCATGAGGCAGCAATGCCTGAAGAACAAAACAATGTATTCTGTGCTTGTTTTACTTTCTGTGGCTTTAAAGCCTGCATATCACAAAGGTTTTGATTCTTAAACATTAGGGGTATGGAACTGGATTGGGAAAATATTTGGGTTGCGTATGCAAAGGCATGTTTAAAAAATCGAATGAAATTGTTTGTGTATAAAATATTGAGTTTATGCGGGTTCTGTTTCCTCCTATTTCTTTATCTTTTGAGATTTTAATTTGTTCTTTCTTTTGTTAACTGGTAGATTGTGATCTGTACCATGGAAGTTGGTTCTTTGATTCACTGGGACCACTATATACAAACAACACATGCCCTGTCCTGACACAGATGCAGAACTGCCAGGGGAATGGGAGGCCTGACAAGGAGTATGAGAATTGGCGTTGGAAACCCTCTCAGTGTGAACTTCCACGATTTGATGCCAAGAAGTTTTTGGAATTGATGAGAGGGAAGACCCTAGCCTTTATTGGCGACTCTGTTGCTCGAAACCAGATGGAATCCATGTTATGCCTTCTCTGGCAGGCAAGTATAAATGTTTCTTGCGATTTTGTTGCTCCATTAGCAATGTTTTGTCCCATATTGGAGTGTGGGTACATCTTGATTTACAGATTGTATGTTTATGTGAGCTTATTACATCTATCAATTTGACTGACAAAATAATTCTCTTAGTTCTCTTGACAAGAGTGTGGCAAAAGGTGGTTATTGGAACAATTTTGCTATGAAATTAAATGCTTCTCATGTGTTATGAGATATTGTGATTCATGAAGCTCACATTATTTCTCAATCTTACTATGCTTGGATATGTTACTTATAGAAGATTTCTGACATATATTCAGGTTGAGGTTCCAAAAAACCGTGGGAACAGAAGAATGCAACGATATTTCTTCAGGTCAACATCGACTATGATTGTGCGAATATGGTCCTCTTGGCTTGTTCACAAAACATCAGAAGCTTTTGACTTTGCTCCTGAAGGTGTTGTCAAGCTTCACCTGGATGCTCCAGATGAAGATTTCATGGAATACATCTTGGGTTTCGATGTGATTGTTCTTTCTTCTGGCCATTGGTTTGCCAAACAGTCTGTTTACGTCTTGAACAATGAAATTGTGGGAGGACAGCTGTGGTGGCCAGACAAGTCTCGTAAAATGAAGATTAACAATATTGAAGCATTTGGAATATCTACAGAGACAATTCTCACATCCATTGTCACCCATCCGAATTTCACTGGGCTGGCCATTGTGCGCTCCTATTCACCTGATCATTATGAAGGTGGGGCCTGGAATACTGGGGGATCATGCACTGGAAAGGTAAAACCTCTTGCGCCAGGTGAATTGGTGGAAAATGGCTTCACAGAAATAATGCACAAAAAACAAGTAACAGGTTTTGATCATGCGGTTAAGAAGGCGACAAATAAATCAAAGTTGAGGTTGATGGATATCACTGAAGCTTTTGGTTATCGCCATGATGGGCATCCAGGTCCATACAGAAGTCCTGATCCAAAAAAAATTACGAAACGTGGACCAGATGGAAGGCCTCCGCCACAGGATTGCTTACACTGGTGCATGCCAGGTCCTGTTGATACCTGGAACGAACTTGTGCTTGAAATAATAAGGAGAGAATTCGAGGGTAACCAAAGCTCTTCGTCGTAAGACTGTTGCTTTTCCATTGCAAAATAGCCTGCATACTAGTTCTTCTGTAACTGGAAAGACAATATGTTCATTGAGATTTAATTTATTATAGGATCAGGGGTAGCCTAGTCATATATGTGTTCAAATTCTTTTAGGAGGAGGGTAAATGTCACTTGTAATGGATTGGGGATTGGTCAGGATATGATGTTGTATTATAAGGCATCCCTCTTGTTCAGGATAAAAAATCAAATACTTGTAGAGAAAATTAAGAGATTTTATTGTTGATTAGTGTTGTTACATTATGCAAAATAAATTAAAAGCTTTCTTGAATTTTGAGTTTACCCCATTAATTTGTTGTTCAATCTTTTTTCATTTTTTTTGCCAAGGCAATCCTTTTTCATTTACTTGTACAAAGTTTGGTTAAATCATCAGTTGAACTAGCCTGAAGTTTTTTCATTTACTCTTTTTAGCAGTGTAAGCCAATCTCAAACATTCGGAGTACTCTCAATCTTGTTTGTACATTTTTTTTTTATTATTCTTAGCAAGACACTTACAAGCGAAATTTTTTTTTTATGATCAATAAACATGGAATATTTGGATCTTAAGTAATCAAAAAATTCTGATATTTTTTCAATTAAGTATTTGTTAATTAATTCTACAAAAATGTCATAATCACATGATAGTATTACTTCCGAATCAACTTGCCAGTCAATAGAAATAATTATAATTTTCTTTTAAAAAAAGAACAAAATAATATAAATACAACTTTAAAAAGTAAAAGAAGACTCTGGAAACATACAACCTTATAAAAATATTATTTTTATGAGATTAATTTGAAAAGCATACAGCAATGCAATGCAAATTACTTAATAAAAATTCTCACCATTTAACTATTTAAATTTAAATTTAATAAATTTTTTAAAATAACAAAATTTAATTCAAAAATAAAATATTTAAATTATTGTTAGGGATGGAGCCAAGTGCTCTTGAGTCAGATCAAGTGGCCTCACTAAAATTTTAAAAATCCTACTAATATATATGTATTTTAAGCGGTGACCTCACTAAATATTTTGAAGTGACTCCATTAAAATTGTTAAAATATCACATGTGCCTACTCAAATATTTTTAAACCTTTAAAAATTTAACTCACTCAAATTATTAATATATCCTTCAAATTTTTGTTGATTTTTGAATTTAAAATTTATAACATTTAAGAATTTATAAAAATTATGTGTATTTCAAGTTTTCTTTTTACTCGAATTTATTTTATGATCCATTTAAATTGTAAATATATCAATTGATTTTACTTGTTTTTATTTTTCACATAAAAATATATTATTATTTCAAGTAAAACAATAAATTTATAAAATTATTTTAAGGTTCATTTCTAGAAAAATGAATATATATATATATATATTAAATTTTCTCTTTCCTTTTTTAGTCAATTACTTTGAATGAAATGATAAAAATACTAAATGTCTTTTAAATTAAAAAATTTATAATATATATAAATTAAATCAATATGAAAGTCATTGATATATAAATAAAATATTAAAAAATATTTATAAATGAATTTTAATGTTCAATTTTTAAAAACTAAATATAAATTTATTTTAAATTTATAATATTATTAATTTACTATTTACAAATTCTATTATACAAAAATAAAAAAAAATTAGTGTTATAGTGACTCCACTAAATAAGATTTCTGGCTGCTGCCACTTAATATTATAAATAAAACATTACTACTTCTCATATATAAATTTAGTTTTTTTTTTTATTGTAAATAAATCGATTGTGTATGTTTTTATAATCAAACACAGTATTAAAGTGATTTAAAAATTTCAAAAATAAAATTTTAAATTTTAACTGTTTTTTTATTACAAGATATACACTTAGTCACTGGATTATAATAAATCATCGATGTTCTTACAAGTAAGTAGACGCAGGAGTATTAGAGTATTCGAAGCTGAATGGCATAGTAGTGTAAACTTTCTTGAATGCCAGAGTGTCTTTGCTGTTTCTGGTTAGGTTATAGTTTTCTGGTTTTGGGCAAACATGGAAGAGCAAATCTAAAACTCTAAAAGCAAGCTGTTTACCATGGCATTAACAGTAGATTCTACAAAATGAAAGGGTAATTAATTTTAGATTTTGTATAGTCAACTTTAATTGAACTGAAAAGACAAAGAAGATGTCAGTCGTTGGAAAATTGGCATGGCTACAATGTTAGCTTTACAGCTTTATAATTACTAGTATTTTTTTTAAGCTTTAATTAATTAAATAATTAAAAGGGGAATTTTAAAATATGAATTAAGCCTTTTTCTTTACACAAATTTCACTACTTTTTTTTTTTTTAATATATATATTTCAAAATTTTATTAGCTCTGCCATTAATTATTATTATTATTATTACCTCTTATTAAATTTCCAAGACGGACTTGAACCATTTTCTTAACTAAAATTTATACTTTGAATATTGCAATTAAAATATTGATTATTAATTAAATTCGCAATATTATATCATATATACCTTTTTTATTTTAATTTTCCATAATTTTCCTACTTTATTTATTTCTCCTCCTTTTCCTGCAAAACCCTAAATTCTTTTCCCTTGAAGAAATTCTGCAATCACTCAATTTTTTTTTTTACGTTTTTTTACGTTTTTTCACTGTATTTTTTTATTTTATTTTGTAACTTCATGAAAATTTTCAGTTTCAGAATAAAGTCGCCATTGAAGCTCTGTGCATTTACTGCAATGGCGGAGATTTAAGGCATAGAACTCACCCAACTGTTGTAATCTGTACTATTTTGTTTCTGATCTTTGAAGTTTCAAAGCAAAGTTTTGCTTTTTTTGTTTTTTGGGAACTCAACTAGTCGGTTTTAGCTCATTCTCAACTTAAAGTTTTGATTTTTAGAGAATTTTGTGTTTGGGTGTTGTAATTCTAACACTTGGGCATCAAAAAGTTTTGATTTTTTTTTTTAAATGTTTGTTAGGTTCTAGGTTTTTAGGGTTTAAGTGATCTATGAGTAATGGAGGCAAAGGAGGGAATAAGTTCAGGGGTTACGGTGAAGAGAGATGAAGCTCCAGAGAGTTACAGAGTGGCCCCCAGAAGTGAAAATTCTATCCCTAACCCCAATCCTATTCCTAATCATAATTCTAATTCTAATCCTAATCCGAACCCTAACCCTAACACTAGCCCTAATCCTGATCCTAGCCAGTTTGGTGGGCCCACAGTGACTGCCTCGCAGGTGACCACAGGCACGGAGGGCAAGAAGAAAAGAGGGAGGCCAAGGAAGTACGGACCTGACGGCTCCTTAGCGACGGCATTGTCTCCGATGCCGATATCGTCGTCTATTCCGCTCACGGGAGAGTTCTCCACATGGAAACGGGGTAGAGGGCGGCCTTTAGAGTCGGTCAAGAAGCAACATAAATATGAATACGAGAGCACGGGTAAATACTTTTTTATCCTGATTTTAGCTATTAGATTATAAATTTTGAATTTTTGAATTTAGTTACTGTTGGTCATGTTTTTCATGTTTTACTGTTCCATTTGGGATCATGAGTTGAATATCTGTTGCTTCTTCAATGAGCTGGTTCTGGCTGATTATGTGTTTTAACTTTAATTTACTGTTAAATCTTCTTTGGTTATGTTAAACCTGAAGTGGGTCTAGATTGATCTTTTGGTTTTGGTTTTAATTTGGGTTTTGGCAGTGGATATTGGAGTATATTTGTTGGGTTTGATGTGAGAGTGAGAGTGGGACCATTAGTTCTGATTTTTTTGTTCCCCATATCTGGAATTAATGGTAGAGGTGAATAGGAAGAGTGTTTGATGATGACACTATGATCTGAAGGAATCTTTTTCTTCTAGATAGAATACTGTACTTTCTTGCCTTTTGTGAGGTAGAAATAGAACAGGTCTGTAAGAAAATCAGAGAGAATATTTTTGAAGTCGCCAGTTTGTTTGATAAGCAAAATAAGCTATTAGCTGTGGTGACTGGATCTGGATCTGTCTTAAGCTAGTAATTTATATTAAATGCCTGTTAACCCTGTTGCTTAAGGTTAAATGACAACTTCAATTTGGAATGAATATTCATAAATTTAGAATAATTCTCCAGTGTGGCAGTAAAAAGTACAGAAAAGGAAGCCAGCTGAAGATGCCCTAGGTGTGGTGGGTTCAGGGTAGATTGCTACAATTGTTCTGCCAAAAGAGCTGCAGGGTATATTTGTTTGTGTGTCACTTCATTGTACAAAAGGTTTAAACGCTTTGAAAAATTTTGTGCAACATTTATTTGATACGTTTTTGTGTCTGTTTTATATGGTATTGATTAATACCTTCTATTTGCATAGTTACTGGTCACCAAGTTTGTACTTAATATTAGGATGCAAAACTGTTGCACCTCCCACTAAAGGGGTGTGTGTCACATGAGACGCCCAATTATGCCTTGACTTGGGGAGGTGGGGTTGGTGAAATATTATATATTCCTGGATGATCCAAATAACTGATTGTTTTTTGTTTGATTTACTTTGTAGCTTTGTGGTCGAATCATTAGCCTAATGCTAGTAGTTTGATATGTTTTTTGTATGTTTCTTGAAAGTTTTGAGCTAAATATGACTGATTTAAGAAAAAGAATCCTTGTGATGAATCCCAACTACTTTAGAGTAGCAGCTTAGTTGAGTTGAGTCTAGTGTCATTTGTATGCTTCTTAGGTATGGTTATCCAACTGTAAAACTGTGAAGTTCCATCATGTACTTGTACTGATTTCTTGAAATTTTTGCAGGGGAGAGACTTGCATACTTTGTTGGTGCAAATTTCACGCCCCATGTGATCACAGTTAATGCTGGTGAGGTATGCCCTAAAATGATACTAGATGATTTGATATGTGTACACTATAAGGTTGCATTTGATATCAGTTTAGTTTAAATTGTCATTGTTTGTTTAACTAAAAACTTCCAAACATGCACCCTTGAGGCCTAGGTTAGGTAAAAATGCATGGTTTATGTATAATGAAACCAGGGAGTTGCTTTCACTTGTTCATTTTACAAGTAAAAATGAACTGATCAATTGAATCATCTACCCACGAGGCACGGGTTGAATTTTCCATGCCTCTACCTTCTATTTCATACTTGGAATGAGGCCACTACCCCTATTGATGATAAGTTAAAGAAGGATGATACAATGCACTGTCTCAATGTTTTCTGATTTTTCTATTCTGGCTGTTTGTGTTTCTTATGTTTCCATTTTGTCATAGGATGTTACAATGAAGGTCATGTCATTTTCTCAGCAAGGAGCTCGTGCTATCTGCATTCTTTCTGCAAACGGTACAATCTCAAATGTTACACTTCGTCAACCTACTTCTTCTGGTGGTACTCTAACATATGAGGTATGGCTCTGAATCCATTTTCAATATAACTTTATATAACTGAGTTGCAAACCAATTTTAAAGATAAATGGATTTGCTGTAGAGCAATTGTAGAATATGCACTTCTTTTAGGCACTATGATTGGTCTACACAACAATAGTATTCTTTACCCTTCCCTTTCTTTTTAATCTTTTGTTTTTTTCCCCTCCCGCTTCAGTAGACAAAATGCATGAAGGGAGACCTATGAAAAATAGTGGCAAACGAAACATGTTATTGTTATCCACTCCTAAGTGGTATAATAGCATACTTGTCGATTAGAACCTTAAAATTAGAGGCCACTCTGTAATTCGTGAAGATGAGTGTCTGGGAATTTCATATTGTGCTTCGTACTTGTTTCTTGGATTGGGTTTGGAATTTTGAATTCTATCTTTTATTACATTGACTACCTGATTGATGTGGATTAGATAAGAAGGACTAGCACTGTGCTGCTATCTAAAAGAAATATGTGTGTATTTTTTCTGATATATTGCTTAAGCAACTTTTTATTTCTCTTCTACCATCCTCTTTGCATTTGATGCCATCTGATATTGAGGTATTTTCCCTTCTTCTCAGGGCCGTTTTGAGATACTTTCCTTATCTGGTTCATTTATGCCTACTGATAGTGGAGGAACAAAGAGCAGATCTGGTGGGATGAGTGTCTCTTTGGCAGGTCCAGATGGTCGTGTTATGGGTGGAGGACTTGCTGGTCTGTTGGTAGCTGCTGGGCCGGTGCAGGTATACCATTTTTTTACAACTTCTTGGAGAAAAATGAAAAGTACAAAAAGATTTAAGGTTGTTAGGTGGTATTCATTATGATAAAACTTCTAGAACTGAAGCCTTAAATGAAAAGTCCTACCTTTCCCCTTCTCACTTTAATGTAAACACTGATTTTGTGCAATGCAAAGTTTCGATTGTTTTTAGGCATTTGCCAATGAGTCATCATGCTTTAACTGCATTCTTTTGAATGCATTAGGTTATCGTGGGTAGTTTTCTACCAGGTCACCAGCAGGAGCAGAAACACAAGAAGCAGAAAACTGAGATCGCACCAGCTGTTGCTCCTGTAAATGTTCTCTCTGCAGGGGAGATGAAAGGAGCATATGGTGGAGTGAAGCCAGTTCTCATACCATCTTCATCTTACCATGGAGACAATTTGGCTTCTCTTAACCCTATGCAGGCCTTTAGGAACTCCACTTCTGAGAATAAATCTTCTTCACCTGAAGATGAATCTAAAGGTCCTGACCTATCCAACTGTGAGGTTTCTAGCTGATGACGTTTTTATATATGCTGATTGTATCTTAATTGTTTTACGGCAGACACAATAGCATTTAGGCATATATTCGACCTTGTTGGAGACGAATATAAACAAACTGGCTACTATTAAAATCAGGTTAGGGTTTAACATCATATGGATTTTAACCCAGAGGTGTACGTTTTGTTTGTTAGATTTAGGTAGGACTCACAGTTGTTAGGATCATTCTGTGGCTGTTGTCATCATGTATTTTGTAGTGTTTGTGTTGTTGTTGTAGTAGATGTATGAAACCTGGTGTGTCAAATCTTCTGATCAACTGCTTTGTAGCTGAACAAATTCAAGTGCCATGATTTTTTTTTTTTTTTTTTTTTTTGTTATGAATCACTTGTATTTCTTACAATTTAAGACACTGAATTTTTTTTTCCCTCTAGTTGTGGAATGAGGAATGTATGATAAAATGATTTTTGGTTTGGAGTTGCCCTTCAATATCCATTTGTTGTGTAGTGCTTAATTACGATTTGAAAAAAGTTTAAATTATGAAAACAGCATCCTTCACAAAATTCATCAAAATATTGTGAAATTGAAGTGATTATTGTAAATTCATAATTAGCTCAATGGAATATTAATCTGATTTTAGTTATCTTAATATTTTATTTAATAATATAATCTAAAATTATTTAGAAAATAAATTAAATTCAATAAAATATCAAATTTCCTATCTGTTTTAAATATAAATGAATTTTAGGTCTAATAATTTTCTGTCCATTATGAGATCATTTTTAGATTGTGTTTTGAGTGTTTGTAGGAATTTAGAAGAGTAATGAATGAGTTTTGCTTTTTACACTTTTCTCCTCCACGCCGAAGAAGAATCCATAATGAGGCTTTCGCTGCTTTACTCACGCTGTGGTCTGTTATTATATCTTTGCAGCGCAATACGAAATCTGTCCAAAGCTTTACAAAATAATTGAAAAATATTTTTTACAATATTTAGAAATGAATTTTTAGATGTTCTTAAAATATTAATATTCAAATAATATATTTTTTTTAAAATAAAAATATTTTTAACTGATTAATTGATTATTCAAGGCGCATAATATTTCTCAATTTATCTAAAAAAAAAATGAAGCTAAGAGGTTATCTCCAAAATCAAGTCAATTATGGAGCTCTTCTATTGATGATTTAAGGAAATATCAACAAAAAATCATATAAAAGACTCTGAATTTCATGTTCAAGACTCAACATGAACATTACTACTAATTTCTAATCACACAATAAACAAAATCTAGTGAGATCACATTTTCTTGTTTTAAATTTTAAATTCTGCCTTCCGTCCTCTATTGACTTTTTCGATAAATTCTTCAACTCTTCTTCGAAATTCATCATTTTCATCGTCAATTTGATTTTCTCTGTCACTGCTATTAGGTGCTTCAGCTTCCTGGACATTTGATGTTTGGCTAACATTTATTAACATTTTGTTTCCATCAAGTGAATGCTTATTAGCAGCCACTACTATTTCTTGTTTCCCATTTGTGTATGGGATGTTGACTTTTGATAGAGAAATTTGACTTTCTTGATAGCAATTCGAACTCGATTTTGATCCTATTAGGATCATGACAATAATCAAATTGCAGAAGCAGAAGATGAGAAGAGAGTTGGAAGCAGCCTGGGTTATCAATTCCAATGTAAAATCAAACATATTTGTGAAAATAAATGTAAGTCAACAACATCAACAACAACAAAAAAATAAATAAATAAATAAGAATAACTGTAACTGTTATATTGGCAGAGGGAAGGGCCAATATATATATAGAGAGATTTTCAAAGCCTTCTATATAGATGGGAAAATATAGAAGAGGAAGCTTTTGGAGCACAAGTTTAGGACTATAATATTAATTTAATGAGGTTTAGTGTGAAAGCTAATGAGAAATAACTTTTTTTTTTTGTTTAATGATGAATGATTAATTCATTCAATGCATTTATGTTTTAAAAACTATAATTTTAAATGATGCAATTGCGTTTGACACAATAAAAATAATTATGTAATATTTTGATACAACTTATAATGTAAAATAAGAGTAATTATTATTTATTTATTTCTTACTGGATGATGTATTGAAATTATATTAGTTTACATCAATTTTTTTTTATACAATTTACGTCACCTATCATTATTAAAAAAAAAAAAAAAAAAAAAAGAAGAAGAAGATGAAGAAGATATTGAATGCATTGTTTTTGGGGAAAAGTTCTTGCCAACGGGGTTGTGGGACTTCTCTTCATTAATTGTTAATTAATTAAAAACAAGAACCTCACATGGAGGTATCTCAACTTTGCACTAAAACAAAAAGCCTTTGAATTTGTGTTTTTTTTTCTTCCCTTTAAAATTGCTCTTCTTCTTTTTTTTGTTGAAGAAGACATGGTGAATTCTAACTATACAAATCCTTTGCTTAGTTTGGTTAAATGATACATAGACAAATATGTAAGGAAATTAATAAGCCTAAGCTTTAATTAAAGATAATTACTCATTGAAACTAGATGACTTGGGATTCCTTGTACGTATTTATGGTTGACTTTTACATTAATGATAATCTTGTTAATAATGGAATATTGATTTAAACATTCAGATAGTTCATCACGACCAACTAAAAAAGTATAAAATAAGCTATGGTTGATGAAAGAAACATGAAACCACTTTTGTGGCTATAGCACTAAATATATACCCTAGTTTGACTTTGATTGGATAACTGAGGAAATGACACACACTGTTTCTTCTTTTCTTTTTTGAAAAAAGAAAAAAAAAAATTGAGGAAATAAGACAGTTAAATATATACTTATCGATGTAAATCAATTAAGAGAAAAGTAATTGGAATAAGACTTCAGATACATAGAAAACACACTAATGTCAAACTGCAACAACAAACGTGTTGCTTCAAAACCAAATGGCAAAGGACAATAGAACAGGATGCCATGACCTTGCAAAGATGAGCTCAATGCTATTACAAAGTACCAGCCCTTCCAAAAAAGCAATTGTAAATTTGTAAATAAATATTACAGTGTAACTTCAAGACATGGTTGAAACATAATTAATTCATTCTAATCTTGCATAAACCAAAACCAATGGCTACCATATCACCTCTTTGTGTCGAAGCTTCTCAAATTGTCAGGTATAAGTTGTTTTCTGCTTCTTCAAACCTTTCCTCCCTCCAAATCAAAATTTGGAGTCCCTTGCTTCCGTTTTCATTTGTTTCTTTGCTAGTCTATTTTAATTTCCCCGTTTCCAATCTGGTTTGGCTTTTTCTCCAAATCGATCTCCGAGAGTAGGGTCTCTTCTTGTTTGGCCTTTCAAAAGACTTTCCATCCTCAAAGCCTCAAAGGACATTCATTTCACCATCTTTATCACCCCCATGAAAACCCACCTTGCTGCTTTTGCTTCCTCCACCTTCTTAACTGCCTCTATCTCCAATTTTTTTTGCATAGCTGAACTTGGTAAGTCTCTTGGCTTCTCTAGCCTTCCTTCTCTCCTCAGACTCCTTAATGTTTCTCTTCTCAGCCAAAAGCCAACCCGTCACTTTCTCCATGTGAGCATTTGATTTCACCATCTTGGCATGATAAGCACCACCTCCTGGTTTCACCATCAGGGAGGCCTGAGAAAAGGGGACCATGGACTTGAGCTTCTTGAAAATATGCTTGGCTTCACCCCTTCCCCCCACAAATGCCTATATGTAAAAAGCTAGCTCTCCTGTCAGGTCATCATTCACATCTACCTTTTGCTTATCTTGATCTATTTCAATAGAAAGCTCATGTATCCACCTCACTTTCTCAGGCCAGCTAATGCTTTAAGCTTATCATTGAGACCATCTCTATTATATACAGAGTTCTGGGAAGGTTAAGATAACTTCACATCTTCTACCTCTAATTCAAACTCATATTCAAATGTTTCTCCATCTTTATCATCCATTTCATCTTGCTTTGGCTTCTCATTATACTGAGTCAAATCTTCAACTGTTTTCCCCATTAGAAAAAACCTGTCACAATAAGAAAATTACAAATCCCATTTAGAATGGACTGTATCCAGCAAAAAAGCATGCCAATTTGTACTAATAGACATGCCTAAAAGCTCACAACAACTACTACAAAAATCATAATATATTGATCCTTTTTTCTAAGAAATAAAAAAAAAAAAAAAAAAAAAAGAGTCACAAAGTAGCCCTTTTAAGAAGTTTGACCACCATAATCTATCAATTTTTCCATAAGTTTTATACCCACTACAACATCTTAAAAAAAAAAAAAAAACCAAACATGTAAGATGACATATGGAGGTAACAGTCTTAAAGGAACAATCTTCAACAAGCTAAAATAGAACTAGAGAAATGATATTATATCAAAAATAACACTTCAGAGTTCAAACCCCCCAAAAAAATCTAAGGGTTTGTTTAGTTATAAATTTTTTTTCTGATTTCATTTTTTAATTTTCATTGAAAATGAAAATTTTTCATTTAAAAAAAAACTGAAAAATGAGTGAAAAATATATTTATTTGTTATGATTTAAAAATTATTTTTAATTTCAAAATATGAAAAATTTATTTATTTAACAACAATGATAATGATAGTGGTGGTGATGGTAAATGTGAAGATGGTGATAGTGGTGGTGGTGGTGGTGGAGGTGGTTGTGGTCGTAGCGATGGTGGTGGTAGAGATGGCAGCGGCAATGGTGATGGAGGTGGCAGCGGCAGCGGTGGTGGCAGCGGTAGTGATGATGATAACGATGGAGATAGTGGAGGTGAGATATTTTTACTTAAAAAAATTAATGAAAAAATTTCTAGAAAATATATTAAATTTGTTTTCTAGTTTTCTTTTAAAATAATTAAAACAGTAAAAATAATTTTCTAATAAAAATTTTATAAAACAGTCAAAATAAATATAAAATTTTATTTTTTGTTTTCATTTGAAATTTTTTTAAAAAAAATTGGAATAATTTTTCCCATATAAATAGATTCTAAGCTTCTCTCTTAACTTTTCAAGAAGAAGGGTAAAGATCAGACATTCCTAGTGATTAACTTGATTGTTTATCATCTTATTAATTTTAAGATCCACAATTCAGTATCGCACGTAGTAAATAATCATTTAATTAAACAGAAAAACAGGCCATGCAACAAAAAAATCAACAAAACCAAAATGGGCAAAAATGCACAACAATAAGTATACAAGAAATCCATTTTCCATAGATTTTAGCACAACTTTATTCAATATTATAGAACAATTAAATTTTCTTACAGTAATATTGTGTTATCTCTGGCCTGAATGCCTTCAAAACTAAAAAGATCTTCCTCGATTTGATTGGACATCAAACATAAAGATTACACAAATTTTTCAACATATTTATTACCCTCGTTTTCCAATCGATGAATATATAATTTTGAAAATATAAAAAGATAAACTATTACTGCCATGGCCACCAAATGAAACTCGTAGCTTCTATGTCTCTGTATATGAGTTGAAAAAAAAATCAGAGAGGATACCATTACTAAGGAGATAGAAAAAAGAGTAACGATGCGGCCCAACGTTGACAAACATAACATAACGGAAAATATATTTGGGCCCCTATATAAATATTTGGGCTTTTACAAAATATAACTGAAAATAGAGAAAATTACACTAAATATAATTTTTTTTTTAAAATTACTATTTCATTCTTCTAGATTGTCAAAAATATACATATATTTTTATTTATAATATACTTTTAAAAGTGAAACATTTTTAAAATAAAAAATTTAATAAGTTATATTTTTGAAAAAAAAAACCAATATATAAAAATATTTTTTTTTTTAAGTATTTATGTAAAAATCTCTTGAAGATAAATTTGGGCCCAACATAAAAATTTGGGCTTTTAGTCCAGTCCAATATCGACCCAACATTGTTAAAAGTACTGAACATTGCTGACGTGCAATGGTATGGGACGAATAACAAATTTTCACGTTCACGAAAAATTTCACCACGTGGCCTTGTAAGATGAAATGGTTCAGTATGATGTGGCAATTTTACTTACGTGGACTGCTGTTTTAGATCCACGTGGATAGAGAGATGACGTGGAGTATGATGTGCAATGTGGACATAGGATGATGTGGCACATAATCCACATAGCATATGCTGCTGATGTGTTTAATGATGTGGACACATGGATGATATGGTAAATGGACTAATAACAATATTGCCACATAGACAAGGATGCTGATGTGGTACGTGATGATGTGTCAATAAATACCGCCACATGATTAATCTATTGATGTGGTAATTTGTGATGATATGGTACATTATTGATGTAGATAATTATTTATTTGTCACATAAATTATTTTGCAATTGATACATGGTGATGTGATTTATTTTGATGACATGAAAAATAATTTAAACGCTGTAAGATGACATCATGAGTATAATGTGGCATTTTAGTGATGTGGACTTCAATTTGACTATCATGTGTAAAAACGTTGCCGTGTCACATACTGATGTGGCATTGTGATACAATGGCCTTTGATTCTCTTCACATGTACAAATATGCTGATGTGTCTCAGATGACATGTTCATTGTTGATTACGTGGACAAATCCATGTGGCGGTGATGGAGGACAAGTGTATAAGCTGTCGTGGTTTAAGATGGTCTGGACTTTTGAATGACGTGGTCGAATAGTAGGTTGCCGCGCGTTGTCTTCAACTTTCAGCCTTAGGAGCAGTACAACGGTGTATAGTGGAGGCGCGTGAGTGGGAGAAAACAACGGTGGTTGCCGGAATCAAGGTTTCAGGTGATGGATGAAGTGATTGAGGCTAGAAAGACCAAAAAAAAAAGAAAGGGGGGGGGGCTGGGGTTTGAAGGTATTTTTCTAAGAAGAAAATGAAAACAAAACAAAAATGAGAATGACATTTCAGATCTGATGCCATTATATTACTATTACACCTTTCTAGCGATTCGATAGAAGTAGAAGGGAAGTACTCCAGTCTGAAAACAATTAACTCTGCCCCTTCAAATTTGAATGGCTTTTCAGTCGTTAATGAAAAACCAGGGGCGCCTCCCAATTAACAAAATCCACTCCTTTCAACGTAACGCCCACTGTATAAAATAAATACATTTTTACCGTTACCGTTTAGCCTTTTTTACTTTCTGAGGTCTCTTGGCCAACCAGCCAGGCACCCAGTTTCCGCATATTCCATTTGATACCTCACTTTTTCCAATATAAACGGCTGCTATTTTTCCATGGTTTGGTGAACACGTTAGTGTACTCCTAATCCTATATATGACCCGCAAAATACCCAAACAAACCATAATTGTTATTTTCTCAGAAAAGTTAAATAGCTCGAGAAAAACTGCAAAAATATATACAGTTCAATCAGAGAAACGATAATGGCTACGATTAAGGTTGTGAAGGCCCGTCAAATTTTTGACAGCCGTGGAAATCCTACCGTCGAAGTGAGTTCCGACTGTTTGGAACACTTCATTTGATCTTATCATTTGATTTATGAGTGAATGTATAGATTTTTTTTTCTTAAATTTTATGATGTGTATTATGCGCTGACGAATGTGGATTAAATAACAGGTTGATGTCGTACTTTCCGATGGAACCTTGGCTAGAGCTGCCGTGCCAAGCGGTGCTTCAACTGGTAAATACCCTTTATCTCTTGGTTCTCTCTGATCTATCAATGATTAGATTAATGACTGGAAAATATATTATGGTGTTATAAACTTTTATGGTCCTCACTCGCATAGTTGTTCATTGATTCATACCTGATTTTCGTGTGAAAGGTATCTATGAAGCTCTAGAGTTGAGAGATGGGGGATCAGACTATCTTGGGAAAGGTGTCCTTAAGGTAAATTTTGAATTCTTTGCTATGTTATTCCTGTTTTTGCTTGTTCATTAATTGGGCCAGTAACCTGTTTGAGTGAAGTGAGGCTAGCGCGTTTAAATGCATTTTCAATTTTTAGTAATTTTTTCCTTCATAATATTTAGGCTGTTGAGAACGTGAATTCCATCATCGGACCCGCGTTGATTGGCAAGGTAATTTGTGGATTTTGGTTTACATTTCATTGTATATATGCTGAATTTCAGGTTCCAATTAGTTACTGATGCAGATACTCATTGTTAGTACTATACATTTTACAGGACCCAACAGAGCAAACCCAAATTGATAATTTTATGGTGCAACAACTTGATGGAACAGTTAATGAATGGGGTTGGTGCAAACAGAAGGTACCACCTGCATTTGGTGAATCAGCTTTAGATAAAAGCTCTTGGCGCGGGACATTGTTTTGATCTATTAATGTCTTATTTTTCTCTTATACTAACCGAGGTTTTTCTCCTCCTTGATTATTCAAGCTTGGAGCAAATGCCATATTGGCAGTGTCCCTTGCTGTTTGCAAAGCAGGTGCTGCAGTTAAGAAGATCCCCCTTTATCAGGTATATGTTTATACTGGTACGATGTGTTGTTTAGCTGTTTAATTGCAGTTCTCACAGGTTCAATGTTGTCATGTCTTATCTTATAGCACATAGCAAATCTTGCTGGAAACAAGACTTTGATTCTTCCAGTACCTGCTTTCAATGTTATCAATGGAGGTTCCCATGCAGGCAACAAACTGGCAATGCAGGTATTGTTGATGGGAAAATTCACATAAATGATAGGTGGTTCCGTTATTTCTCTGTCTCTAATGACTATTCCTATATTTGCCACTAATATAGGAATTCATGATTCTCCCTGTTGGGGCATCATCTTTCAAGGAAGCCATGAAGATGGGTGTGGAAGTGTATCATCACCTGAAGGTGTTTTTTCTTGTCGTTTTCTCTCCTTCAATTTGATTTTGTATATTGGGTTTTCATATGATATGGTTTATTGAGTGATTTCTTGCATGTATTTTCAGGCTGTGATAAAGAAGAAGTATGGACAGGATGCCACTAATGTGGGAGATGAAGGTGGCTTTGCTCCTAATATTCAGGTCTGTAATTGCTCATAACTTTGTTCATATGGTAGGCCAGTGCCAGTAATTGCATATGTGAACTGAATAGTTGGGCAAGTGGTGGTATAATTGAGCCATGGTTGGTGCTTCTTTTGTTATAACTGGATAAATCCATACTGATCTATTGCAATATTGATATCCATTCCCAGGAAAACAAAGAGGGCCTTGAATTGCTGAAGACAGCCATAGCTAAAGCTGGGTATACTGGAAAGGTATGTGAGATAACTGATGTCTTTATCTTTCTATTTATAGTATCCTCCTATAATGTTATTGATTTCTTTGATCTCCTCTCAGGTTGTGATTGGGATGGATGTTGCTGCTTCAGAATTCTATAATAACAAAGACCAGACCTATGACTTAAATTTCAAGGAAGAGGTAAGCAGGGGCTTGAATTTATTTACGTGATTATAACAACTCTATCTTCTATCTGCTGAGAATGACTGGGTTATGTTAAAAGTCCAAGGCTCTGAGCCCATGAATTTCTTCCTGCTGCAGAACAATGATGGATCACAGAAGATATCAGGAGATAGTCTGAAGAACGTCTACAAGTCATTTGTGACTGATTATCCAATTGTGTCAATTGAAGATCCCTTTGATCAAGATGATTGGTTGCATTACTCAAAGTTGACAGCTGAAATTGGTGAGCAAGTGCAGATTGTTGGTGATGATCTCCTTGTCACAAATCCCAAGGTGAAGAATGACTTAAAAGTTTAAAGATAATTAATCCCTTGAGATTAAATTTCTTGGTATAATGAGTCCATTGATTTGGCAAAAAAAAAAAGGTATAATGAGTCCATTTAAACTTTAAAATGAGTATTCTACTGACATTATTTTTTTTTCCTTTATGGCAGCGTGTGGAGAAGGCTATTAAAGAGAAGACCTGCAATGCTCTTCTGTTGAAGGTAGTATTCACTAACTGTTCACTATGAGAAGGGAATTTGATTTCTTGACTTTGATCACTGCAGTTTAAGTGCACTTCCAAATGTAAAGAAAGGCGAATTTCTATTGTAATTAGAACTAGCAAGCTAAAAAGTTTTACCATTATTTAACAATATGCCAGGTGAATCAAATTGGTTCTGTAACTGAAAGCATTGAAGCTGTGAGAATGTCCAAACATGCTGGCTGGGGTGTCATGGCAAGCCACAGGAGGTGCAACCTTTTTTTTTTGTAGTTTGGTTTTTTTAATTATTTTTGCAATATCTGGAATGGCATTTGCTTACCTGGTCTTTCTTGTCTATTGCAGTGGTGAAACTGAAGATACTTTCATAGCAGACCTTTCTGTTGGATTGGCTACGGTATCTCTTCCTCTTGCTGTTAATGTTTTTGCCTGTGTCAGATAAATGTCTACTCTTGTTTGTTTTACCTTTTGTACTGTTTTAACACTTGCTCCCAAATATTTATAGGTTTGATTTTCCGTTGTTTGTGCTTTACTGTAAAACAGGGGCAGATCAAGACTGGAGCCCCTTGCAGATCAGAACGTCTTGCTAAATACAACCAGGTAAATGGATATGCCTTACAATAAAGAAAAATAGCTTCTTAGCACACTCACTCTTGCTCTTATGGATGATCAATTGTCTGCATGCCATTTTCCCCACTGCAGCTTCTTAGGATAGAAGAAGAGCTAGGATCTGCTGCAGTCTATGCTGGAGCGAAATTCAGAGCACCAGTGGAACCTTACTAAGGCACCACCAAGCTGCCAACCTTATGGACTGCAATCTTATTAGTCTTAGTAGGCAGTATCTTAATAAGCATATATATCTGTGTATTCAGAATCAATATGGTTTTTGCTTTGTGAGTTGGGGTTTTTACCTGCAGAAATTAAAAGCAGGTTACATAACTTCGTTGAATATCCTGTTGCTGCCTTCAGGTTAATTTTGTGGGATGATACCTCAAGCGGGTTTGTTTTGTTGGTTAATGAGATGCTTGAATTTGTTTCTTTAAAGGAAATCTCTTAGTACGAGCAAGATTTTTCTGACAGTTATGCATGAACATCTCTCTGACACTTTACTGAAAGATTAGAGCATTCCTAATAAACATGATAGCTTTAAGAAACCAAAGGAGAGAATAAAATTTTTCCAATAACCAAAATCGTAAGGCTCCTTAGTCCTTTATTAGAGAAATGGAGCAGAGTTAATCCAACTTAATGTTCCAAATAAGTATTTCAGGTTCATGAATACAGTTATCCTTGCTTGAAATACAGAGTACTCGACAAGAAAACACGAAAGGCTAGTTTTTGGAATTAAGAAACTTCCACGAAATTTCATCTTGCATATATTTGCAGATTTGATTGAAGTAATATGCATGCCCATCATGATAAATGGACTTTCTTGTGTGCAAAATTGAATTGAAAGGTTAATACTAATTTATGATTAAAAATGTATTTGGAACTTTAATGGCTACAAGTTTTTAGTATTGACTGCCTGTCCAGTGTCCACTGCTATAAGTTGGGAATAGAGCACTAGTTTTTGTCCAGTGTTTTGCATATAGTTGACATGAGTAATATAAGTCTAGTTTATATTTGTCATATTTGATGTAATTATTATTTGATAGTTGGAAGAATTTGTTCTGCTTTCACTCTGTAAGCTTTCCAAATCAAAATAGAAGACCCAACCTTAACCCCCCTTAAATTACTGTCAATCGGCCTGGGTAAACCTCGGTTTTAATTGAAAACTAGCCGGAATAAACTGGACCTAGATCCAGACACATAACCGGCCATGTATACCTATACGTTTATACAACCCAGGTCAATAGGTCGGACCCGAAACCCTATTCGGGAATAGGCCTACAGAACCTCCATAGTTGGTTGAAACCCAAATCACTCGCCGAATGGTTTACATTACAGTACTCCTCAGAGGCTTGCTGCTGACAGTGGTAGTAATTAACGGATTTTATTCAAGCAAGTTTATTTCTGTTAGTATGAAAAGGATATGAAGAAATCAATAATGGTGGCCAACTACTATTACCATTGTCAAACCTACCTTGTCATTGTCAACCATTCCATGTGCATTGCCAACCAAGCTCTCCTCCATCTGCACACCTAGTCTTCCTCCAATCAAGCCATAAATGGCTCTTTGTAATTCTATAAATACCATTGTATTTCTCTTTGTAATTACACAATTACATGGTATCAAAGTTTAAGAGCTCATTCAAGCTCAGAATCCTCAAAAAATCCAGAAAACCAATTTTTCATGCTCTGTTTTTCATTTTTTGCTTTTGTCTCATTTTGCCCCCACATGCACACGTTAGAAATTTTTTGTAACAACACCATCAGAAAGAAAATAAAATTCTAAGAATTTTGAAACAAAAATCACTCAAATTGAAGCTTCCACGCGCCGCCCAAAGTTTCTGAACTGTTCTTCACGCGCGTCACGCGCAGCTAGAGGTTGAAGATGACACACGTCAGCAGCTTTCGCCCAGTCAGCAACCACCTCATCCATTCAGCACTAGCCACGTGTCATCTGTCAGAGCCATGTGGCATTGCCACGTGGCATCACCGTCAGCCCACTAAATCAATCCGATTTTGTCACGTGTCACATGGCAGTGACACGTGGCCCAGTGTATTTCTGCCAAGAGTCATACGTGGACCCACTCCATCATCGCCAAACATCCAGTTAGCCAATCAGAGACCGACACGTGTCACATGTCAGTGACACGTGTCACCAGACGCTCAGCCCAGTCATCACCACGTCATCCATTCAGGCGTCGCCACGTGTCACACGTGGGACCCATTGTTAGAATTACTCAAATGGTCCGCCAATCACCAGACGCCACGTGGCCCAGTCAAATCTTGCCATGTGTCCAACGTGGGCCAGCTCCTGCCACGTCACCAGACCCATCCCGGATCCGACCCGACCTGCGGGTCATCCACTTCGGTCTGAATTAAGGTTCGGCCCGACCTGCTCCGGTCCGACCCAATTCGTTTTGACCCGACTAGCCTTCCGGTCTGATTATCTGTCTAACCAAACTGATCCATTTTGTTTTGACCAATCGGTTCAGTGATTTTTATACCGATTTTCAGCAAACTCAGACCGGTTCCCAAGGTTTTTAGATTTTCTGAATTCAATTTTGCAGTCCGTTTTGCAAAATTTTGTCTCTAAATTAATTTTCTTAATTTTCCCTCAATTTTCTATTTTTCCAACAGCCGGTTCAACCCTCTTCTGACCGGTTCTAAATGAACCTTTACTGGTTCCCAAGGTTTTAAGGCCTTCTGAAATCAATTTTGCAGTTTGTTTTGCAAAATTCTGTCTCTATCTATATTTTCTGCATTTTTCTCAATTTTCTGT
>CATKHJ010066883.1:0-17919 GCA_949750685.1 Vernicia montana
TTGTTTTGTGTAGAGAATAATCACTATTCATCATCTTCTTCAAGAAAGGTTTTAGAGTTGAGAGAAAAAGAAAATAGAAGAAGTGTTCTTCACTTTTCCTTGTTCTTCAAATCTAATCTTTTGTTCTTTGTGAAAGAACAAAAGTTTCTTGAAAAGACTTGAGTAATCTATAGCAAACAAAAAGAAATCCAAACACTCTTAGTTTTCCTAAGGAAGTTATTGATTCCATTTGGACATCCAAAGAGAGGGAATCAATTAATCCAAGGAAACCAAAGGGAGCTTGACAGAGAAAGCATGGTGTGGAAATTCTAGATGCTCAATAATTGGGGAGCTCAAAGGAAAAGGAAAGTTCAAAGTCTTTGGCTTCAAGAGGTATTTAGAATACCACTTGCTCTTTCTTTTCTTTACATATGAGTTTTACATATTAATTAAAAAGATTGCTTGAATGTTTATTTCACCAACAATAGGTGCTGTGAAATTTTAAAATGTTTGAGATTTCACCCACCGAATAACTTCCGCTGCGCTTGTGCCCAATAATCCTTCATATAGACCACTTGAAGAACTCCTACTCATGCAAACAATGGTGGCTACACTCTCCACCTCTATTCTCCTCTTAACTTCCAATGGGAACTATTCACATCAACACACATATAGCAATAATTAGGTTAACTTATGATTTCTAACTCTATTCCCTTCCCCAAGCATGAAATATAACAATGGAGAAGAAGAAACTCAAAAGAAATCAAAACCCAAACTCACCTCTTCAATAGATGCTTCAATAAATGGAAGAATGAAAGGACAATGCAAACCTAGATCTCTTAGATGAAACAATTAATGAAGTCTCTAAGCATTTAATGTGAGTAGGTGAGTGATTCTTTAAGAGAAAAAGGGTTTGGAGCTCTGAAATTTAGAGTGAAAATGAAATGGGGCTCTAACTTTCTATTTAAAGTCGATTTCCAGATTCTGCCCTCGATGTGAATCGCAGTCGTGACATGACCATAACGGTCGTGATTCCCATGATGCGATCGCTATATGGGTGTAGCGTTCGCGACTTGGTACTATTCACGTGACTATGCACTTACTAAGTCGCAGTCAGTACAACATATCACGGTTGCCATTCCTTTAAAGCCTTTAATCCAAAATTAGGCAGAGAGGTTCGCGTCCGGCTTCGCGTCCAGCTTCACTGTCGCTACCCTCTGTCGTGGTCACGACTTTCTTGTCGCGGGCGCGACTTAAGTCCTGCAGCTCCCCTTAGTAATTCATCCTTCAATTTCCAAAATTCCACTTGTAACTCATTCATACATCACTTAGCATACATATTCAACTTATAATACTCATGAACACAACTTCACAGCTTATAAAAATACTAGATACACATCTAGTAGCTCATTCATATGATAAAACAAAAGTACACATGAACTTGGGGTATTACAGTATAAAACTATTATTTTAAATGAATTAAAATTTCAAATTTATTTTGAATTTTGAGAATATTCATTTAATAATATACTAGGTTACCCTCACTTATCATAACCTTAATACACATACTCAATATTCTCTTGGGTACACTTCATGATACTTATCAGACATATTCATATCTACTTCTGTACATATGACTAATATCTGGTAGGGGTATTACAAATGGTGAATTTGATTGAGATGTGAAGTGCTTGTTTTAGTTTGAAATCCGATGAGTGTACTTGTGAAGTTGAAGTTGAGATGAGGGAGAAATATCCCTTTATGTTTGCAGCTGTTTAAGTTGGTCCTGTATTTTAATGTTTTGATATTTCGATATTTTGAGCTTTTATTGTCTTAACGAAAGAAGTATTTTGGGTCATATTTATTAACTATTTTTTTATTTAAATTTGAGGACGAATTTTTCTTAAGGGAAAAAGAATGTAACACCCTGAATTTTTAATTAAATTAAATTGGATGTTATAAAAAATTCATATTTGGTAAAATTATATATGAGAATAATAAATTATATATTTTAGTAATTAAATAAAAAAAATTTTAAATTAAATTTACATTCAAATAATTTTTAATAAATTGAAATGAAATTATTTTTCTAGTTTTAATATGTCAAAATGAAGTACATTTCACAAGGATTCCATTAACTATTTATTTATAATTTTTGGACCTAAAATGAATTTTCTATAAATTTTTAAAGATATATATATGTAAAAAAAAATTGGACCAACCTAAGGCCACCACATGGCAGCCTTGGAATGGCTGCATAACCAGCCAGCATATTTTAAATTTGCTGGGACGTTAGAAGAAGAAGAAGGGAGAGAGGATGGCTAAGGTAGCAACTTTTAGGCCAAATTTCAGCCAAACAGGTAGGAGGTGATTGACACCTCCCATACCTTCATGTAGCCTGCTGTGAGGTGAGTTCATAGACACTAACCTTGCTCTTTTCCGGTCACTGGTTAAGGAGATATTGTCGTCCAATTGGCCATAACTCTCTCAATTGAACTCCAAATTTAATGATTCAAGTTCCTATGGTTTCTTCTTGGTTCCAGCTTTCATTTGACATTTTACTTGCAGCCTGAGGTTTTCCGGAGATGGAGATTGGAAACTAAGAAGCTCGAGACTTTTCAACGAGATTTCGGTCGATTTTTGGCTAATGAGCAAGCACAACTAGTACCATTATGCTCCTTGAGTGAAGAGCTTTCCAACTCCACCAATCTTGCCTGATTTAGTGATCGGCAGCGGCACGTGGGTGGAGGTGCAGACCGGCGATTGAAGGCGACTCCGGCGATGTTCCAACGACTATGTCTCAGAAATTAGTTTTGGACTTTCGGAATAGTTTTCCAAAATTAGTTTCACCAAATTCCACTCCGGTAAGTCAAAAACGAATTATTCTCAGTTAAGTATTAATTTTCCAATGACTATTAATTTATGTAAATTATTTGTAAATTTATGAAATTTAAGTTATAAGTTTATGAATGAGTTTATATAATTATAATTATATTTTTTGTAAATTATAAGCAAATGAAAATAATGTTGTATGAGTTTTATATTATTTTAATAAAATATTGAAATGAGATATTTATTAAAGAATTTTAAATTGTGAAATACATTGTTTACGTAAAGAATTGAATTTGAATTATTTATGTTATTTTTCTTCAATATGTATGTTTATAATAAATTAAATTATTTAAAAGATAAATTATTTATATTAATAGAAATTTCTTTATGTAAGCTAGTAAAGAAGTTTTAAGAAAATAATTTTAAGCGAAAGGAAATTTTATAGCTATATATATAATTCTTTTAAAAACTTATAAATTATTAATTACCTTTTCAAATAAAATTATCTTTTAAATAAATTACTTTTAAACAATGTTTTAATTATGTTAATAATTTTTCTTATGTATAATATATATATGTATGATGACGATGTAATGATGTTTTATGATTATGTATATATATATATATATGATTGGAGAATTGAGATGATTGTGATATTTGTCAAGTATGAAAACCTTTGGGGGAAGTTGAGATGTGATGACTGTTGTGAGCCTTGCAGGCTTTTTAGAAGTGTTTATTTTCATTGTTTCAGAGGGTAATGTCCTAGTTTTTTAGGAGATTTTGCTGAAATTTTGATATAATCTTTATAAGTCATTAAACATCATTTTAAGGGTTAAAGTTAGAATTGTATGTATTCTAATGTACTTCATCTATTGTTCAGTATTGTCATTTCATGCATCTTCTTAGCTTCCAGATGTTACAATACGAGAGGCGAGCTAGTTGGATTTTCCGTCAAGTTTGTGAGTTGATATATTTCAATTTAATTTTGCATCTAAGTATCGTATTCATGCATTAACTAAATAAATATTATATTTATATTAATTATCATTACTTGCATTAAATTAAGAGCATCATGTATTTGTATGTCATTATGTATGTATTTTATGAAATCTATGATTGTTATGTATGCTAGTGATTGCTATGCAAATAGGAGGATGTAGATCCAACTCATACTAACACAGGGATGTATATGATTATATGATATTATATGTATATGAGATGATGTACAATTGATGATGATATTATAGGGATAGCCTAGCTTGAGATGGTCTCGCCCTGGCCCCTATACATGGATAAGAGAGTATAAGGATGTCTGGTTAGAGCTGGACTCACCGTGGCCCCATTGTTTGGATTTTAAGAGATCCAAGGGAGGCGGTCGGCTTCCTAATTATGATAGATTAGATATTAGATAAGGGTTTGATTCCACAAACTATTTCCATTATGTTCTTCTATGTATGTTTATGGGTGATTATTTGTGATGTGGCATTTCATATGAATTAATTATTACATGCATGTCAATTTATTTATATCAACTCATTGAGTAGAACACTCCCCTATGTTCAAAATTTTTCCCTGGTTATAGTTAGCAGTAAAATAAGATGAAGTCAATTACAATTATTGAAGAGTGGCACTGCATTTCCTCCTTCGCAGTTGTCCAGTTATTTATTCCATGTATTGTCAATAAAATTTCAAATTCTATAACTCCAGATTATTATTATGTTATATGTAACTTATGTATAATTATGTTGAGTTTGAGAATAGTTGTATCTCAGTATTCAAGTTGATGCGAGGTTTTTGTAAGTAAGAAGTGATGATGACATTATCGTAATGATTGATGTTTTAGTCCTTAATGGTAGAGTTTGGTCAGGCTTACTACTGGTTCCAAAAATCTTATGTTTTTTCATTCCCTAGTGCCTGTCACGTGCCCTTAGGTTCGGGTTGTGACACCCAGCATGCCAATTTCATGGCAATATACCTTGAAAGAGAGCTTGTGTGATGAATCCAATTGGCATATCATGGCCCTTTGCTGAATAGGGAATATATATTCTTGGGCATTACCTTTGGCTCAAGTTCAATAGAAGTTTCTAGTGGTTACGATAGATCATTTCTCTAAATGGGTAGAAGTATAGCTATTGGCAATAATCACAACTATGCAAATGATTTAGTTTTACAGAAAATTAATTGTGATTCATTTTAGGCCCTAAATGTCATTATTGCAGATAATAAAAAGCAATTTAATCGTCGAGAGTTCAGGAAATTTTGCATGGAATGGCATATCAACCTTCATTTTACTTTAGTAAGTCATCCACAAACAAATGGGATGACTGAAGTAACAAACCGAACCATCCTCCAAGGATTGAAGAAAAGGTTAGATCAACATAAGGGCAAATGTTCAGAAGAACTGTATAGTTTGCTTAGGACCTATCAAACTACATTAAGGGAGGCAATAAAAGAAACTCTATTCTCCTTAACATATGGCTCAAAAGCAGTAATTCCTGTGGAGCTTGGATGTCAAAATTTCCTTACAAACCACCATGATCAAGTGTTAAGTGCATGAATCAACATGTTAACCTAGACCTCCTAGAAGAACAAAGAGTGATAGCTGAAATCAAGTAAGCTACATACAATCAAAAAATCTTTAGGCTCTGAAATAGACAAGTTCAAGAACACAACATAAGCTTAGGCGACTGGATTCTTTGCTGAGCTAACCATGACAAAGGTGAGTCTAGAGTTAGCAAGCTGGAAGTTGTTTTGACCAAAATAGTAGTATTTTTAAGGCAGTATTTTTTATTATTTTATCTGTGTTTAATGTAGTTTTTAGTTGTTTTTGTTTGTTTTTATATTTTGTAGGTCAAATCTGAATAAAAGTGGAAAAAGGTGAAAAATCAACCATTTTCAGGCTAAATTATGAAAACATCCCCATGTTATTAAAAACATGGGTGTGTTTGTCAAAGCTGAAGAAAGGGAAAGGAGCTGAAAAGCTGGAACACGCCCAAATATGGAGAACACGACTAAGGACTAAGTCGTGTTGAGAAAATCAACTCACTCAATAGGTTACACGACTTGGGAAGGACAAAAACACTCCTGTGTTTAGCAAATCAAGATTTCGAAGGATAAAGGAGTACTAGTGAAAGAAGACCAAGCTTACATCAAAGCTTGGGCGTGTTTTGTCACACTTATGATGTGGCAGCAATTGATTGGGCAAGAATTAAGGCACCTTGATTTTAAAAGCTTTTGGCCGCTAACAATATACATATAGACAGAGAAAAGAAGCAAGAGGCTAGAGAGAAAAACCTCACCATTTTCTCCACTACTTTTCCATCTTGTAATTTGATTTTTAAAGGTTTAGATTCTTAGTTTGTTGAGATCAATATTGTTTTTAATTAGCAAGCGATTGGACCAAGATCATAGATTTGTCTCAGCTTTTATTATTAATATCAATTTTATCTTACATTAATCACATGAAGATGTTTGTTTTTAGTTATATTCAAGTTGTATTCTTATATTTTTCTACGAACTAATTTCTTTTATTCTAGGGTGCTAGATGGATCCTATTTGATTGTGTTTGAATGTTTAGATGAATGACTTAGGGATGTATGTCATTATTTTATGCTTAATGATTATATACTTGTGATTGGCCACCACATAGTATTATATAGGTATTAAGTGTTAAATTGGATGATTGCTTAATACTTGGACATGGACAATGAAATTAGGGTTTATAAATCAGAAATGCTTGTGATTAGGTTTAGAATTAAATTGATTTCTAATTGACCGGATTCGAGAGACACGTTTATTAGAATCATTTGTGATTTTATACCATTCATTTGCATTTCCCAAAACATTCATTCTAAACATCAAAGACATCAAATAAGGTGAAATCGAATGCCCTAAAAGCCATTTCTCATTTGATTACAACAAAGCATTCTCTAGCATTCTTGTTTGTAATCTCAAAATTCTTTTTCCCAATCTCAATTTCTTTTCCCAAGCAACCAAACCAATCATTGTGACAAAGTGTTTAGATTTGTTTTCTCTTTTGTGATTAGTAGCAATTCAAGCATCCACCAACTTTTGCCTCATTGGGAATACGACCTTGGGTGTACTGATCATTTGCTACGATCACCTCGTATACTTACGAGTAATGACCCTAGTGTAGTTTGGGTGCAAACAAGTTTTTGGCGCCGTTGCCAGGGAAGCAAAGGTTCATGTTTGATTTGCAATTTCGTGTTTTCAATTTTGCAATTCAATTTTTGTTTAATTTTAGTAAAATTTTCATTTTATTTTCATTTTATATTTTCTTGTGTGAGCCTTTTAACTCTCTCTTGGAAGAGTTTTTTTTTTATTATTTATACAGGAGAGAAGATCACAAAATCAAGAACTACTTCCCTACATAGTTAATATTTACAAGTTAAAGAGAACTAGAGCTTAATTCGAAGGGTATTTTGAGCAAGAAGATTCAGAAGAGTAATTTACAAAATAAGAAGTGGAGGAAGAAAATAATTTTGAAGGAGTAGGTGATCCAGAGGGAGAAATTCCTAAGAACTATGAAGAAGGAAATATGGGAGAAAATAATTAGCAAAGATAGCCTACAATGAAGGAATTTGCTAGGCCTGTTATTGGCACAGCAACTTCATGCATTAGACTTGGAGAAGCAGCCCCAAATTATGAGTTGAAGACTACTCACTTCAACATGTTACTATCTAGATACATATAAGGGAAGCTTTAAGCCTCTTGGCGCATGATGCAATTCCATGAAACTTGATTCGAGGACGAATCATCTCAAGAAAAGGGGAATAATGTGATCCCATTCAAGCCAAAGAAGAATATATCATCAAATTGGGCTTACAAGAAGATCAAAAAAGTTGGTGACAATGATAAAATTCCATGAAACTTGATTCAAGGATGAATCATCTCAATAAAAGGGGAATGATGTGATCCCATTCAAGCCAAAGAAGAATCTATCATCAAATTGGGCTTACAAGAAGATCAAAGAAATTGGTGACAATGATTCAAGCTGAAGCCCAAGATGGGGACTTTGTCATTTAAGGGACTGGAGCATAAAATGCAAGGCTTATGGAATAATCTATCCACAATTGAAGATTGCAAAGAAGAGTCAAATATCAAGCTACTTGGACTTCAAGATAATAATAAGAGTTTGGTAACATTGACACAAGTGCAATGTAACATCCAGGCATCACTAGGTCACCAGAGACTTGGAGATAATTTGGAGGAATTGAAGGAGAAAATAGAAGGAAAAGGTTCAAAACCTTAAATTAAGAATGAGTTTGGAAATCGATATGCTAAGCGTTAAACTGATGGACTCAGACTCCGCAATTTTTCATCGATATCGATTCAGGGGGTCATGGAAATCTTATTAAATAGGATATTGAAACCCTAAAGATGATATTAAAAATATTAATAGACAGTAATAACATAGTTTAGAACAAAAAGAGATAGAAAATAGGAAGTTAGGAACCAAAGTCCTAAAAAGGATACGGGTTTTGAAATCGAAGCTTTTAGAGTGAATTGGCAAATTCTAATCCTAGAATGGATTTTTATATTTTATTTGGATAATTTAGAAAAATATGAGGATGTTAGAAGTAATGAAACTAGAAAATGAAGTTGAGGTTAAGCATAAAAAATATCTAAGTAAAATCAGTACGCTACACACGTAACCGATGAATTTTTATTTTTGGAATTTTAAAAAATCTAGCCTAGGGAAGATTGATGGAGAAATGAACAAAAGTAATATTAGAAACCTAAATTAGTGATTAGAAATAATATTAGACAATTATAGAGTAATTAAGGATTAAAAATTACAATATTGTAAAAATTAAGAAATGATGACATCATAAGTTGACCATTTAGCACCAAATGATCAACATGGAAAACAAAATAAAATAAAATAATTATATGCCTAGCAAAGTTGCTGACCAAGGCTTGGAAAGGTGGAGGGTGGAGATTGAGCCTAAAATGCATGATAAAAATAAATGAAAAAGAAAAAAAATATATATAGAGGCTTGCAATGTGATAAACTTCATTTTCTTTCACTACTAACTTAAAAACCTGTTTAAGTAAGAAAGAAGGGAGAGTGAAAAGCCAAAGGAAAGAAGAAAAATATGAGGAAGAGAGGAAAAAAAATTATTCAAAAGACAACTCAAACCTAGCTCATCTAAGGTAAGAATCATATTATATTTGTTAATCTTGAGCTTATTGTGATTGTGTTGTGTTTTGTTAGTTTGTTTATTGGTTTTGATGGGTTGGTTGATGATGGATTGAGTTGGAGAAAAGGAATAAATTAAGAAGAGGAGTATATTAAGGAAGAAAAGGTTCATTTGGTGGTGGATTAGTAAGGAAAGTTGGTGGAAGTGTGAAAGGGGGAAGATGGTTAGGGTTTGGTAAGAAGGCCAAACTGCTAGAACTTGAGGCTCCATTTAAAGAGTGATAGAGCCCAAATTTGATCATGACCAAAAAATAAAATTTGAATATTAGAGTGTTAATTTTATTAATGTAAAATTTCTTGATTTAATTCTCAACACGTTGGAAGTTATGGGAGTGGAAGTGAGACTGCCCTGTATGCAAGTCAGACTATAGTATTGGAATTAGGAGAGGCAATTGGACCTCTTGGAGCACTAATTTTAGAAAGGCCAAAACATAAAATTGTAACATGATGTGTTTATTTTATTTCTCTAGAAGGAAGTTTAAGTCAATTATTGATAATTTTGGAGATATTGGAGGGATAAGGAAACTACCTTCCTACAGACAACCCTGAGATTTTAGAAAGTTGGAGGCTGGGTTTGAGTACCCTAGGATGAGAATTTGGAGATGACTAAAATATAAGAAATGAATTTTAGGGTTTAAATTAATCAAATATAAAATTAATTAACAAATTCAACAATAATAGAGAGAGTTATTCAATAGTTATCAGGGCTGCCTTAGTACACAAAACAATCAGGGTTGCAGAGCTTCAGTGTGAGTATTGAGGGCCTTGAGGACAGAATTAGCTCAAGGTAAAAGCTAATAAATTGTTCCCTCATCAGTATAGTTTCAGCCTGAAAATTAATTAAATCAATTGGATTTTTGTATATTGATATATGATAAAAAAAAGTATGGAGAGCTCAGGGAACCTGAGCAACAGAATCAAGGCAAAGTTTGGAAAGTCACCCTAGGAGATACAAAAGTTAAAATGGGTTGAATTTTGGATATGTTGGAGATAAATGTGTTAATATTTCAATTTATTTTGAATCATGACAATTGGGATAGTAGAGATCAAGTTATGGTAGTAATAAGGGGACTGACTAGATTAGAATCAATAAACCGATTCTTTAATTTTTATGTTGTAATGGATTTGTTTATAGGAATTTAAACCTAATACATGTGAATATTATGTGTAGAAGGCTTAGAGGACCATATTGGAGTGGAAAATTTCAAAAGGTAAGAGAATCCTAATATTAAACCATATAAAGTTATTAAAGAAAGCAATTGGAAAGGTGAGTACATACTAAGCTATTATGCATATTGCTTGTACATTGCTTCCATTGTATCCTCAATTTTAATTGTTCTTTGATTATCCTTGATGAACCACATATACTATTCATTGAAATTCAACCCTAATTACATTGATAAATAATGGTGCTCGATAATTGTTGAACATTGCTAAATTGAATCCCTAATTTTGCCAATTGTACAATGTTGTTGAACCAAATTGATATAGATGAATTATATTGCCACAGCAGAAATTTCTTTTTTTTGGTGAGGGGATCACAGAAATCTGTGCACAGTGAATTTGGACCTTGCTAAGAGGTATTTGAATGCCCTATCCACAAGGTCTAGCTAACCTTGTGTTCTAATTTGTAATTGGAAATTTATGGTTTCGCAGTACTTTATTATATGAAAATTGTGAATAAAGTTCACAATAAATTAGTAATAATTTCTGCTATACCTCCAACTGTGAATTTGTCATTGCACCTCGATCATACATTGATTTCTTTAATAATCACACGAACCAAATTGATACCTAACCGATGTGCATGCCAGTTTAGTGTGTATTCATTGGGATTTTATCTCACTCCCCCTCCCTATTTTTTTTTTACAGGACTAGTGATTAATCAGTGCAGCTCAAGTTTCATTATCCTCTTGAAGCTAAGAGTCAATGTAAAGGATATATATTAAAGAAAATATGTTACGTTCTGATAATTGTATAACTAGTGGCAAAAGAACATATGTAGTTGAAATTAGTGTGATGTCTAGATGCTCCATGGTACCTAAGTTTCCGAATTAAGTGATGTAAATTATTTAGTATGTATAATGATGCTAGTGGATAATTTAATATAACTAATTTGTATAAATGTAGTCAATTATTAATGTGTGAAATTAACCTTGAAAATAAATCATTTTATATGAGAAAAATATTGGGAGGATTTGTATTGACTATGGAGTTGGGGATGTAAGGGAGGAAAATTATTAGAAGTGTAATTTGCTTGCAGGTTTCGTATCCTGAAAAAGTTGTATGTACTGCCGATATGCTACCGAGATATACTAGTTTCCCAAGGTAATCAGGTTCTATAGGTTTTCAGGGGCTTTAGGCTTGCTTATGCCCTAGGACTGTCATATCCCAAAAAGTGGGATGTGACAAGCAAGAAAGGCTGAAAAGCTGAAATTCTCCAGTGTCATGCCCTCCCCAGGTGTAGTGAGTGCAACAGAGGCTTTGCAACTCTCTGGTGCGCCCTCCCTAGATGTTGCAGGTGCAACAAAGGCTTTTCACCTCTTTAGTGCGGCCTTCCCGGGTGTAACGGCCTCCATACTGCGCTGAGTTAATTTTTGCTATTCAAAAGCCCATTATCTATCTTAAGTTTTTATTTTAAAATACATGTTAGTTAATTTATATATTATTGGGATGCCTATGTTATATATTAAGCCCAAGACTTGTTTGGATTACTTTTCATATTTTCTAGTTTAGGAAGGATTTCTTATTTATTTCCTTTTCATTTCCAATTAATCCTAGTCCTCGTGCTAACCTAATTTAGTTCCTTAAAAATCGTTTAGGGTTAGTAATTAATTCTGAATTTTTTGAATTTAGAGTTAAGTGTTCTTTTTTGTTTTCGATTTTAAAAATTATGTTTCTTTTCTTAATTTTGTTTCTTTTTTTTTTAAATTGTGTCAAATTCATCTTAAATCTTTGTTAATTGTTGGGCTATTCAAAGTATTAATTTTATTTAGTTGGAATTGGCTCTTTGTAAGAACCTTAAAAGAGAATTGAGAGGTAAAAGGCAAGAGTGTGAGCACATCTAGAGAAAAGCATAATGAAATTGAGTGAAAGCAAACACGAGTGAACTTGAGTGATTTAAATTACTTGAGTGAAGCACGTGAGGGACTGTCGTGAGGATTATTTCTAACATTCTTTTGCAAGTTATTCAACATTTTATAACTCAAAGATAAGTGATATTACATTTTATAAGTGTTTGGATTCAGGTCATTTAGGTTCTTAATGCCCAAACAAAAAGATAATAATAAATCTTTCTAGGAAAGTAAAATCCAAAGGTGGAAAGAACAAAGATGATTGGCAAATTCTCCTAGAATCCTTCGAACAACTAAACAACAAAATGGACAAAAGGTGGAATAAATTTCAAAGAAGATGCAATTCACATGAGATTCCAAAATTTCCTCCTAAAGAACATTATGTCAATGTCTTTGAAGAGACTAATGAAAAGCATGAGAGGAAGAAAGATGAATGATGTGATATTTCAGTACTAACACCAGGTTTAATAAACTCTAAGTCTATTATACCCTAGCTACAGGCAAGCGCACTTATTATTCGGGTAGTATAGCATAAAAGAGGTCAATCCCACAGGAAAACTATATAATAATTAGCTCAAATGTTAACTATTGTTTACTAAGTCAAATTTCAATGAAAGCTAAAATTAAATTAAACTGAAAATTAAATGGTATTAACTAATTGCAGTAAATTGGCGAAATAAAAGAGAATTAATTAATGAATCAAATATCTAGATGGAAACTCCCCCTAGTTCCTCATATATTTCATAAATAACGAGATCAATCAAATCAAACAATGAATCAAGTTGACAATCCTAAAATTAGAATTAAACCTTTCTCAGGTGAATTAATCCCCTATCCCTTAAGGAAATTAAATAGAATCTCTTCTTATTCAATTGGTTAGGCAAAGCATTACGATCAAGGAATTACAGCCAAAGGATTTTGTAAACCCATCTCTAGTGTCCCAAGCAATCCCCAATATTCATAAGTGATCAGATCTAATCAAGGGTATCTCTACTTCTTAATAAAAAATCAAGTATCAAATCAACAAGCTAGCAATTGTCAATTAGATTTTATCAGAAGAAATCATGAATATAACTCAACCAGAAGATGATTTGATTAAAAACCCAATCATTCAATCCATACAATCAAAACTAGTGTTCATCCCATCTAAATAAATAGAGTTTAGTTCATAGTAAATCTAAAGAATAATGAACAAGAAAGGAGGTAAAGAAATCTCAAACAATCCATAGAAAAGTTCTTAAAAATCCTCTTTTCAATCTTGAATCACCCCTTCAAATCCACTTGAATCTTATTTTTCACCTTGATTTCAGCTATGATCTCGCTCCTCTTTCTCCAAAAGTTCTTTAGGTATAGAAAACCCTCAAAAGAATGAACTAGCTCCATTTCTTTCTCTCAAAAACGTCTTTTAAAGGTGCAAAATCTCGTGTACACGCCCTTGTACTAGGGCGTGTAGACTTCTGCCCTTTTTTTTGGAATTCATCATTTACAGGGGCAGGTACATAGGTAGGTACACGGGCGGGTACAAGGGCGTGTAAATGGGCGTGTTGGCTACTACATCTTTGATTCTTTGCCCAAAATTTGCCAAATTTTCTCCTTAGCCTTGCAATTTCCAAACAAATCAATCTATGGTCTCTAAATCAGCTTAATCACTCAAATTATTCTGATAACACACTTAACAAATGAATTAAACTCAATTTAATGACAAAAACACAATAAGAACAAGGGATAAAATCTAATTAAATATGCACTTATCAAATCCCCCCACACTTGAGCATTTGCTTGTCCTCAAGCAAATTAAATCAAGATATCAGCTCGAAATAAAATTTCCTCTCTCAATGTTAGAATAACTCATCAAAATAGACAATAACTCGCTCATCATGAATACTTAACAACTTCAATCAAATACCATTCTAAAATATGATAGTCACATCGAGAGATTTTCATGTCAAATTCTAGAAATTCTCAAGTTTAAACTATATAGTTAAACATTTGTGCAAACTATTCCATAGCAACAAGAGTTAAAGCATAATAGATTCATAAAGATTTTCTCCTAGGTACTTGATCACTTCCTTGGCTCTCTTTTTTTGTTTTATTTATTTATTTATTATTATTATAATGAATTAATGGAGCAAGACCTTGTTTGAATTGTCATACTAGCCTTTTTACGCGAGTGTAAACATTTGTGATGCCGACCCCCGGTTACTCAGGTAGAATCACAATTTTAAGTGGCTACTAGCACTATTTATAATCTCAACTTCAAGATTTTAATGAGTCAAGAACAGCAAAATATATTAAAATTTAAAGCTCTTTTTGGTCATTCACATCAACTCACTTTATATTCCAAGAGAAATAATCAAGTTTTTCCTATGATATTAGGAATTTCTACCAAACCTCAACAAAAATCACAATGGAATAAAATAAGCACAAACATTTAACTAAGAGTTCAACTCCAATCTATTAAACCAACTCCTTAACACGACTACCACATCCAATATTTGATAAATGATTAAGTCCATTAAGCAAAGCATTAGCAAGTTATTGTCATTTAAATGAAAACTCATCCGTTAAGAGAGTCAAAATCACTTTATACTACTATCTCAATTCAATTTACTAACCCACAATGTATACACCCTTAAACAATCCCCCCATACTTAATGAACACATTGTCCTCAAGGTGTTAGAGACAAAGAAAATAGAAAGAAGGGAGAAAAGAGAAAAGGGTACTGCCCTAAAATTGTTCACATGTGTTAGACATGCCTAAGTATAAGCCTATGTACCTGGGCTTGTAGTTCTCGGCCTAAAAAAAAAATTGACATGTGATGGACATGCCCAAGTACAAGCCCTTGTACCTGAACGTATAGCTCTCTGTCCAATTTTTTTTTTTTACTTAATTTAATTTAACCCAAAGTAAACAACAATAAAACAAAAATAAACAAAATTTAGAGAAAGAAAGAAAAATAAAACAACATTGGGTTGCCTCCTATTCAGCGCTTCTTTAACGTCGTGTTAGCTGGATGGTTAGGAGTGATTTCTCATTCCAGTTTAGAGATAAAAGATCTCCTTAGCACTTTCCATCTCGATTGACTTACCAGGAAAAAGTCTAAGCCGAAAGTTATATAACAAAACCTGATCACTAACATGAAACTCCCGATTCTGCTTGAAGCGAGCATCATGCCATTGCTTAGTTCTTTCCTTGTATATCCAGGCATTTTCATAGGCCGTCAATCTCCATTCATCCAAATGGGAAAGGAGTTGTTTGAGCTCCAAACTCGGTGGGTTAATAATGGATGATTGCATTCTTTCACCCCTGGGCATTTCAATATGCTTAAATTCACCCCTGGGCATTTCAATATGCTTAAATGCCTTGCTCTTATTCAATGGCTCGGTAGCCTCAAGATAGGCCACATGCTCAATGGTCTCAAGTGTCTCAATATTTTCCTATCCCTACACAAGACACAACTCCAAAGGATCCTTGTAAACAATGTTAGAAATAAAATTTAAAGTCTCAAGATGAATTACATCATCACAAGCATCCATATCTTCAAGTGCAAGTGGATGTTTCATAGCATTGGATATTGGCAACACCATCTGCTCATTCCTTACCCTAAGTATCAATTTACCATCATGCACATCAATAATAGCTCTAGCAGTAGCTAAAAATGGTCTACCTAAGATAAGTGGCACATCAGTATCCTCTTGAATATCCAATATTACAAAATCCATAGGAAATATAAATTCACCAACCTTTACCAACACATCCTTAACTATACCCCTAGGTAAATGATAGATTGATCAGCTAATTGAATACTCATGCATGTTGGTTTAGGTTCACCTTGACCTAATTTTTTAAAAATTTTGTAGGGCATAACATTAATACTAGCCCCCAAATCAGCTAGTGCCTTATTAATCTCTAAATTACCTACGAGACAAAGGATAGTAAAACTCCCTGGATCCTTGAGTTTTTTAGGTAGCTTCTTTTGAATGAGTGCTGAACACCCCTCAGATAGTTGAACCATTGACACCTCCTTAAGTTTCCTTTTATTAGAGAGCAGCTCCTTAAGGAATTTAGCATACTTCGGCATCTGCGAAAGAGCTTCTACAAAAGGAATATTAATATGCAATTGTTTAAAGAGTTTGAGAAACTTACCAAACTGTTTATCCATTTTATCCTTCTTAAACCTTGCAGGGTATGGAATGCGTGGTTGGAACTCCTTAACCACAGGTGTAGGTTTCTCTTTCTCTTTCTCTTTCTCTTTCTCATTGATCTCCTCATCCTTGGTATTATCATCCTCAACTATCAATTTGCCATTTTGCTTCTCAGGAGCTTTCAACTCCTTCCCACTTCTTAATGTAATGGCATTGAGTTGCTCTCTAGGGCTAGCTTCAATATTGCTGGGCATTTTACCTTGAGATCTCTCAGATAGTGCTTTTGCAATTTGCCCAACATGATTTTCCAGATTATGAATGGAAGCCTGTTGGTTCCTCAAAGCTGTCTCTGTGGTTTGAAATCTAATCTCCGAAGCTGCAATAAATTTTCCCAACATCTCTTCCAAATTGCTTTTATTCTCTTGCTGAAATTGGGGTTGGAATCCAGGTGGAGATCTCACATTGAACTAGTCATTCCAAGAGAAATTTGGGTGATTCCTCCACCTAGGATTGTAGGTATTACTATATGGGTTATTTTGCTGTCTTGGCGCATTACCTGCATAGTCCACTTGCTCAGGCTTCGCAAAACTGTTCCCATTCTGGTAGTCCTGACTTTGATGTCCTCCCCCACACCATTCACAACACATAACCTGGGCAGGCTTAGCTGATAAGGCTAAAGTGTCAATCTTTTGATTCATAGCCTCAATTTGTGCTGCCAAAACCACCACAAGATCCACTTGATGAACACCAGCAGTCCTAGTTCTTCCTTGATCTCGAGTGGGCTGCCATTGGTAGTTAGTAATGGCCATATCCTCTATTAAATCCCTAGCTTGCTCCGGTGTCTTATTATTAATTGAACCCCCATTAGCTGCATTGATTGCTTGTTTGCTTGTATAGTTCAAACCATTGTAAAAAGTTTGAACTTGCAACCAAAGTGGTAAGCCATGGTGTGGACACTTCCTCAACAAATCCTTGAATCTCTCCCAAGTGTCATACAAAGTCTCAGCGTCAGTCTGCATAAATGAGGAAATATCATTCCTTAACTTCGCTGTCTTGGAAAGAGGAAAATATTTTTCTAAAAACTTCTCAACCAAACCCTTCAAAGTAGTAAAAGTGCCAGCAGTAAATGATTTCAACCACTGCTTAGGTCGATCCTTCAAAGAAAATGGAAACAACCTCAATCTAATTGCATCATCTGAAACTCCATTGATCATGAATGTATTGCAAATTTCCAAGAAATTTGCCAAATGTGCATTAGGATCTTCATCAGGAAATCCATCAAATTGACAGAACTGTTGAACCATCTGAATAACATTTGGTTTGATCTTAAAATTATTGGCAGCAACTATTGGTCTCATGATGTTGGAATCAACCCCAGTAAGAGCGGGCCTAGCATAATCTGACATTGTTCTTAAGTCCCTCATTATTTCAAGTTCTTCTTCTTCTTCTATCTTCTTAACCACAGCTTGTTCCTTTTCCTTTAGTTTCTTATGCAGAGTTCTCTCTATTTCAGGATCGATTTCTACCAAGTCGGATGAACTAGCTTTGGTTATACAAGAATTAAGTCACCTGAAATATAAAAGACTAAGAACAAGTATTTAGAGCTAAATCAAAGAACTAGATCAATAGTCTCTATTATTTTGCTAATATTATATAAAAGTTTCC
>CATKHJ010066917.1:0-10352 GCA_949750685.1 Vernicia montana
GGCTAGAGGAAATACTCTCCTTTACTTGTGGATGTTTAAATACTTGCTCTTTATTTTCTCCATATGTCTCATAATTATGCCATGCTCATGCATTATGAATTGTCATTAATACTTGTCATTCATAAAATCAATTTTCAAAAGTCAAATTAAATTTAAGAGCCAAATCGAGATTATTTAAAATTAAAAACCTAATCCCCGAGTTCAACTTGGATCGAAGATTAGTGATTTTATCCTTGGGTAAATTAATCTAAGATTAATAAATTGGAGTCAAAATGGGTTTTTCCTTAATTTTCTCATTTAAAATAAATTAGAGTGGCGACTCCCGAATCCTTTTCAAAAAATCAAGAAATCAATTTTTCGAGGCGATAGTCGCTTTCAATCGTGAGCACCGAAACCCGTACCTTAACCTCCCTTAAAAATCTCTTAGCCTTTCCTTAAGGCAATATTTTTTTCTTGAGCGAGGGGAGGGTCGTTCGGGCGAGGCCTCACACCACACAATTAAACATTTCGCCCACCATCAAGAAATTAAGAGTTTTTAAGGTAAATATCAAAACTTAGCTCTACTTTTCATTCCTAGCATGAAATTAAGTTGATGTTGCTTGTTGATATTGAGTTTCTTCCTTCTTTCTTCTTGAAAGGGTTCAGCCTAGTGAGCTAAGGGTGGGGGAAACTTTTGCTTGCTTAAATTAAATGATAATTGAGATAATGAGAGTAGAAATCGTGATTTATTTGATGGAATTAGGAAGAAACTAACAAAGTAACAATTTGAGGGAAAATTTCCCTAAGGTTCGGCCTAGAGAGGATTTTAAGAGTTAATATTGGTTTTGTGATTGTAATGATAAATTCAACTCTCTAATGTGTCAATTAAATGATTCTTGAGTCAATTTGAAGATTGGTTAAGGAATGGAAGAATTCCCAATTTCTAGAGTTAAATGAATTGGGGGTTTTTCCTCCAATTGGAATTAAATGAAATTGATGGTGTAAAAGTGGTATAATGAACTTCAATTGAGTAGATTGAACTTTAGATTGAAAGATTGAAACAAAATTGGGAAGGAATGCTATGCCTAGGATTCAGCCAAGGAGGGATTTGAAGTTAGAAGATTGATGTTAATGCAATTAATGCTTAAATTAAGCTTAATTACGTGTCAATTGAATGGATATGAAGTTGATTGGAAAATTGAAGGAAAGAAATTAATTTCTCCCTATATAAGGTTCGACCAACCTAAAGAAATAAAGAACCAAATTTGTAAAAATTCTAATTGAATGTAAGAATAACTTCATTTGAATGTTAACTGAATGAATTGATGAGCAATTTGAAGAATTGAAAACCTATAAGAATTTTTCCCAAATTGAGACTTGACCATGGTGATAATATTACCAATTCATTTGAATTGTGTACCATGAACCTTATATGAATGAGAAATGTGACCAAAGATTAATAATGGACTTGAATAACAATTGGCCTTGAATGCCATATGGTTAAAGTAAAAATGGAAAAAGTGTTAATAAATTAGTAATAAACTTGATTGAATTACTATAAATATATTAATAGTTAGCTAGGTGTCCAATAGAATTAAGAGAGATAGAAATTTATTATTCTTTATCGCTTCATAGTAATGCGAGTTAATATGTGAATTGTAGAACCGAAGGACAAGGGAAAAGGCAAAACGAATTCTCCGGAGGGTCACGATCACCCTTTTTGTCTGTGTTGAATAATAGGAGCTAAGGAATTTCAAGGTGAGTATTTAATAATATAGTATTATATGTAACCATTCTTTGTTGAAACCACAACTATCCTGAAATTTCATAATTGAATTTTTGAATCCTTATCCAATTGCTAAAGGGTCTTTTACCCGAATTGAGCCTAAATGTGTTTATTACTGAAACTATCACTAATATTCCTGATTGTACTTATATTGAAATTGATTTCATATTGTGAACCTTATACCTATTATAGAGCAGAAATCCCCATCTAATGTGGGGTTTACATCAGACCTTATGCACATGGTAAGCCTGCGGATAGGGCAAGCGTATCCGAACCCTAGCTAGGAAGGGTGATCCTAGCCATAAGACCTTATCAGTCTTATGTCACTATTTATATTAGAGAGCAAGGCTTAGGCCGATACTCTCAGTTTCATGTAGGGGACACTCCGTCTCCAAATCACTGATTTCTGCTAAAGAGATATAATGCCTTAGTTTGGTCCTATCTTAAATCATTATTACAAGTGGTCTTATTTATTTTCAAATTTGATTCTTACTATTACATCACTGAACCCTAACTGCTTCTATAGTTACATTTAATATTATATTATTATTTACTCACTGAGCTTGTCTCATATTTTAGTGGTTTAATGTTTTTCAGGGGCGCTAGAAAAGTCTGCAAGGTAATTCTGAAGTCCTCTGTCCTCACTTAGGAGTGCCATGTATGGTGTTTGAGTGTACTTTTGGAATCCTCAGACCTTTGTAAAGTCGATAGTACAATAGAGCTCCATGGTTATAACGTGTAATTATTGTTGAAGTTATTGTATATATTAAGTATATGGATTGTAACTACCTGAACTTAATACAAGTGATAAGTGCATATTAGAGTGCATACATATTGAATGGATTATCAGGTTATGATTATGGGTACTACTTGATTAATGTGTCATATTGTTATCAAGGTTTTATTGGATTCTATGGGTTCAGGTGACTTTAAATCTCTGTAGGCCCTAGGATCGTCACACACCAAATTGTGGGGTGTGACAATCGTGTTCGGGTCATGTTGACCTATACCCATGACACGATAAGGGTCAACACGAACACGACACGATTAGTTTATCATATCAAAAATCTAAATACGAACATAATCCACTTAATTAATGGATAACACAACACGGCATGAATAACATATTTAAAATTTAAAATTAATTAATTTTTTTATTTTAATATTTAAAAATTTATCAAATTTAGTAAATTAATCCTTATTAATTTATATTATTACATAAAATATAATTATATATAAATTTATAAAGAAGAATAAAAGTAATATTTATTTATACATATTCTAAAAATCGTAAAATATATTAGGTTAAATGTGTTAATATGTTAAACGTGTCGCTTTCAAGTTAAAGGGTCAACCTGCGACACGACATGATTATTTTCATGACAAAATCGGGTTGACACGAAATCGACACGAACACGATAACCCCTAACCCAAACCCGCTAATTTTGTGTTGGGTTCGTGTCGTGTCTAATATTGCCACCCCTACTCAATGGTAATAGGCGTGAATTTTTCCACTGTCCTAAAATTCAATTTCTTATTTACTGTCATTATTCATCATTCACTACCGTGACCTCAAGAATAATGGGCGTTACATATAAGTCATGGGTGTTACCTACTGATACCAACGAACTTAGAAAAATATAAGTCTTGAGTCCAAGATTCAACACATATCTCATGTAAACACATAACATGCAACTCATAACCCTTACATACACATGATATTCAACACATAACTCATCCTCATGATCAACTGGGAGTCTATATGAACCTGGGTATTACAGAATCTTTGCGTTTCAAACTCAATCCCTCATAACACATAGAATTCACTTGACTTAGATTGCAAAAAATTCATACACAATCTCATAACATGGTGTTTAACATCCACTACTCATTGCATACAAGACAGACATAAAATTGGGGTATTATAGAGATTAGCATGATCTCAAATTAATAAATTATTACTTATATATTATATATTATATAAAATTATATTTAAAATTATATAAAATATAAATATTCAATTAGCTCATAAATCATTCTACTACTCAGATTCAATTTGACTCATTATTTGAGCTACTCAAATTAATAAATTATTATTTAAATATTGATGTGCTCAGAAAGTATTCCGATCTCTAGCACACGTGTAGGCGATCTTCCGTTCTTGCAAGACAAGAAGTTAGAGGGTCCAGGCGATGTGCCTGGGGGCCACTCCGATGTTTAAGTCAGAAAAGATGGAGATTAATGAGCTCTTAATTACTAAGAAGTGTTTAGAATTGTGTTACCCGTTAATAGAGAGAATGACACTATTTATAGAAGAATTCCCAACGTGTCGAATCCTTCTTGGAGTTGGATTATTCTGTTTCAGTATTGTATGCGGAGATGGACTCTAGCTTTAGAATCGGATATGGACTATGTAGGCAAACTCCTAGCTCGCCTAGGGCGACCAGTTTATATTAGTATGTAACACATGTCCCCCTACCAGTTTTCGAGTTAAAGGCTCAGATTTGTCTTGGTTTATGGTGATCTTTATCATAGGAACGATCTATTAATGGGACGAACTTTGGTCCATGCCTTCATTTAAGGCGCCATTTCTGTCTTTTCACAATAACTCTGTTTTTCGAAGAAAGAGACATATAGACGCTTTTATGCCACGTGTCAAACTGGAATGGTTTCCTAAACCCTTCAGTTTCTGCACCATGCCTTATAAGTAGGGTTTTTTGCCTTCCTTTTGATTTTTTTTACCTTTGCTTGCCATCATTGCTCATTTTCCTCTCTCTTCTTTCTTACAACTTTCCTTTGTCTGTGATTTTCTTTTTTTGCAATTTTTTCTTGATTTTCTCTCTTTTGTGAAGATTCTTCAAGTTTTCTAGTGACTTCTTAGCTGTTTGATCGTCCAGTTCACCATTTTCTTATGCTGCTATTTTATCAGTAAGTGCCCTTTCCTTTGACTCTGACACTCTCTTTTTTTTATTCATTTTAAAATGAGTCACCTTGAGGATAGCCAAAATGACCACCTTTCTGGTGATCATCATGATAACGAGGATACCATTTCAGAGCGGTCTTCATCCCCATTAGTTGATACTATATATATACACCGACCTTCCCAAACTGATCCTAATTCTCTTCCTACTTTTAGCCGATCTAAAGGTTCTACTGTAGTTGTGTCTGTTGATCCTTCGATAGATCGCCCTAAGGTACCAGAACCTAAAAAGGGGGTTAATATTCCTTGCGAGTTGACTTTAGATTGCCTTTCCAAAATTAGGGCTTTATATGACATTCCCGATGTTTTCAAACTTCGTTTTCCTGAGCCAGGGACATTTGTTAATAAAAAAACTGGGCGATCTGGATAGGATGATCTATCTGGAGGACCTGGAGTCTGGGCTTCCATTCCCTTTACCTCGTCTGTATACTGATGTGCTTCGGGAATATAATATCTCGATCTGCCAACTTCATTCTAATTCTTGGAAAATACTAGTCGAACTTAGGATTCTAGGGAAGCTTCATGGGTTTGACATCACCTGTAGGGAGGTGAGGGAGCTATACTGCCTTGTGGTGAGGAAGGGGTTTGATCATTTCAACCTTCAAAGTGATAAGAAAATTTTCACTCTTCCCTCATCTCTCAAAAACTGGAAACATAAATTTTTTATCATTTCCCACGAGCGAGGATGAGGCGATCTTCCCAAAAGTTGGGTAATTAGTCCAAGGGTATCTCCTCCTGGTGGTCTCCGATCTCTATCTTCTGAGAAAGAGAAACATATGGAGGTTTTCTCTAAACTAAGTCCTATATCCTGTACCGATCTAATATGCAATCATTTCTTTGGGGACTCCTTTGGCCCGAAGAAGAAATCCTGATCTAAAGCTTTTGCCCAACCATCCACTGGTTCTGCTGTGTCTTTTTATGTTTATGAGTTCTGTGTTGATCCTTATTTCATTTTATTTTTATTTATAGAGATGAAGTCCTTGGCTCAACAGATGAAGGAGAAGAATCTCTCCAAGTCTACGTCTGCTTTAGCTGACAGACCATCCTTGGCCAAAAAGGCTACTCTTCCTCCTCCTCCGCCTCTACCTGTAATGGATATCTATATTGGTGATCCTTCAGTTCCTTCAGCTTCTACTGGAACTTCAAAAAGGGATCCCTCTGAGGGTCCAACTGGGCAGTCAATGAAGAGACTTTGCCCGACTGTAGAAGACATCAGCCTTGACGAACTGGCCATGTTTTCCAAGTCTATTGAAGATAAATATGGCGAAGAGGCTTCCGTTTGCGATCCCTTCGTAACCACTGATATTATGAGGGCGATCCATTTAAAAACTGATGGTCAGAGTATGGCTGATTTTACTAATGCCCAGCTTGTAGGATCTGCTTATGGGTACATTTTTGAGGTGTGTGACTATTCTGTCCCTTCATAAATTTCTTTTATTTTGAACAATTTTCTCATTATATATTTCTTATGCTTTGTAGGTTATAAACGTTATTTTTGAACTTCGCCAGCAGATGCGATCTCAAAAAGATGTACTGAGGGCGGAGTGGGCTCGCCTTAGGGAGAAGCTAGAGACTGATCACGCTTTAAAGGTTGCCCAACTACAGACTTCTCTTAATGCGGAGAAGAAAAAGTATCAAGATATGGAGACTAAAAACAGAGATATGGAGGCCGAGCTTCTAGGTCGGATATCCTCACTGCGTTCTGAACTTGATGCGAGCCAACAAGAGGTTCGCCAACTCAAAGAAGAAGTGGAGAAGGAAAAGCTTGCAAAGGAGAAATATAATGAGGCAATGGCCAACAAGTTTCTTTCTTATAAGGAAAATGTCTTAATTGCTATTTGAAGCAAATATTCTAGGCAAGACTTCGACTTTGTGGAGGAGATCTATCCAAATGAGGACAAAGATACAATGATTCCCCCTCCTTTGAATTCAGGCGATTTTAATGTTGAACTGCATCCTTTAACAGTAGATGATTATAGTATTGAAAATATAGAAGAGAGGACCGATGTTTAATGATGTATTTATCGCTTATTTATTTTTTGAATTTTGAAATTTTTATTTTAATGGGATAACTTTTCTTTTGTATTGTTTGGCAAAATTTTTACTTTTCTTGGTATCTAATTTTTTTTATGAGGTCTCGGGCGAATACATGATTCGCCTATCTCAGGGTAACCTTTTATATATATATATATATATATATATATATATATATATATATATATATATATATATATATATATATATATAATCTTTGGCGAACTAGAGTTTGCCTATCCCATAGTGATTCTCTTTTATAGGGAATCTTGGGTGAATACTTAGTTCGCCTATCCCGTAGTGAACTTTTCTATATAGGGAATCTTAGGCGAACTCCTAATTGGCCCATCCCGTGTTGATTCTTCTGGAATCTTAGGCAAACGCCTAGTTTGCCTATCCCTGGCGATTCTTTCATATAGGGAATCTTGGGCGAACTTTTAGTTTGCCTATCCTGTGGCGAATTTTTCTTATATTTATAGGGAATCTTGGGCGAACTTCTAGCTCGCCTATCTCGTGGCGAAACTCCATATAGGGAATATTGGGTGAACTTCTAGTTCACCTATCCCATGGTGAATTTCTTATTTATAATGAATCTTGGGCGAACTTCTAGTTTGCTTATCCCCTGGCGAATTTCTTATTTATAGGGAATCTTGCATGGCAAATCTTCCATATAGGGAATCTTGGAAGTTCGCCTATCCCGTGGCGAATTTCTTACTTATAGATAATGTGGAGAATGTTTTTTGATGCTGAAAAGCTACTTGGGTAATTTTTTTTATTAATCTCTTGATAGTTGAAATCTATTTGAATTATAAACACAAAAGGTAATAGAAAACAAAAAAGACAATAATAAGCAAGAATAGACTTTTTACTGATAATAGGCCCTTAAGTTGTCAGAGTTCCAAGTTTGGGGTAGGATCTTTCCATGGCGATCTTTTAACTTATAGGCTTTTAATCCAACCACACTGGTGATCTCATATGGTCCTTCCCAATTAGGCTGCAGCTTCCCAACTCCAGCATCCCAACTCCAGCATTGCCTTTGGTGATCTCTGCCTTTCTTAGGACCAATTCTCCCTCCTGAAAAGTCCTTGCTTTAACTCTATGATTATGGTACCAAATCATCCTTTATCTGTATGCTGCTGCTTTCTCATAAGCTTTATCCCTATTTTCTTCCAGCAGATCCAAATTAACTCTGATTTTCATTTCCTGATCGATCTCTCCAGCCCTCTATGTTCGATAGCTTGGCATCCCGATCTCCACAGGCACTACAACTTCTAAACCATATGTTAGGGAAAAGGGGGTTTCCCCTGTTGGTCTCGAGGCGTGGTTCGGTAACTCCAAAGTACGTTGTATAGCTCTTCTACCCATTTACCCTTTCTGTCATCTAACCTTTTTCTTAACCCTTGGAGGATGATCCGGTTTGCTATCTCTGTTTGGCCATTGGTTTATGGGTGAGCTACCGAAGTAAATCATAGGTCGATATGGAGGCCTCTGCAGAAGGATCTAAATGAAGCAAAATCGAACTACTTGTCATTATTTGTGATTATGATTTTGGGTGTACCGAACCTACAGACAATTGATTTCCAGAAGAAATCTGTAACATTTTGTTGGGTAATATTTTCCAAGGGTTCAGCTTCAATTCATTTTGTGAAATGATCGATGGCCACTACTAAAAACTTGTACTGTCTTATTGAAGGAGGGAAAGGTCCCAAGATGTCGATCCCCCATTGTTGAAAAGCCCAGGCACATCCAATATGAGTGAGTTCCCTTGAAGGTTGCCTTGGAACGAGTGCATGTTCTTGATACTGAATACATCAGCAAACCTTTTCTACTGCATCTTTCTTTAATGTGGGCCAGTAGTATCCCTGTAAGAGGGTCTTTCTGATGAGGTTGGAGCTTACTTTATGGGCCCTCATATCCCTTCATGGATTTCTCTTAGCACATAATCGTCATCCTCTGGGCAGATGCATTTCATCCAAGGATGAGTTTTGGATCTCTAGTATAGATCCCCTTCATACCATCTATATCTTTGGGCTTTGTTTATTACCTTTTTTGCCTCTAATCTTTTTTCGGGGAGAGCGCCCTCTACTAACTATTGAATAAAGGGTTCTATATAGCTACCTTTCCATTCCACTAACATTATGGATTATTGTGAGGCCTCGCCCGAGCATCGATCCGATCCGCTAGAGGGGGATCGAAATGCTCATTCGAGTTTAGTCTCACGATGGAACCCTCGGGTTTGGATTGGTTGATCTTTGAAAATTGTTTTGGGAGTCGCCACCTTAAATTTATTTTTATTTGGGAAAAGTTAAGGAAAAATCCATTTGACTCCAATTATTTATCCAATGGAAAAAAGTGCACTAGCCTCGATTACCAAAGAGGATTCGAGGACTAGGTTTTCGATTCATTTTAATTTGTTTGGCAAGTTTAATACACAATGACTTAAAATGGATTTTATGAACAATATAAATGAATGAACAATTATGAATGAATTAAAGTAAAGCAATAAAATAATTGAATACAGAAAGTAAATAAGAATCTTAAATTTACAAAGTAAACCAAAATAGGGGATACTTTCTCTAGCCCTTATGGGCTTCCAGGAAAGCAACACATTTCCAAAAATTAAATCCAAATAATAAAAGCAATTGAAGAAGGAATCCAAATTACCAAAAACAATTAAAGAATGAAATGAAAGAAAGCACAAAATACACAAAAGAAAGTGAAAGAGGGAGAAAGTCTGTTTTAATTGGATTTGATGCTTTCAGACAAGCATGCCTACGTATCCCTTCGAATGGGAATCAAAATCCACGTAGTTCACCTTCTTGCGAAGGGGGTCTGTTTTAGTCTGAAACTTTTATCATGTTTCAGTTCATTGATTAAATGTTGGTTGGATTGATTTTAATCAAGCAAGTTGATTACCAAGTTGTTAATTAATTCAGATTAAATTAACAAATAAAAGAGCATTGATTTAATTGAAACAAGTTAATTGATTCATATTCTAATTAACATGCCTTTAAAGTGATTAAAAGAAAAGGGATTGAAGAAGTGGGGATCATATTATAGGAAAGGAGAAAGCAATGACTAAGCTATAATAAAAGAACTTAAAAGAAAGGGAATAAAAGAAAAGGGAAACATGCAAAAGGGAAATAACAATAAAGCAAAGCAATAAAAGAAACTAAGCTAAAAGAAAACTAAAAGAAACTAAGCTAGCAAAGAAAGCAAACAAAACTTCAAAACAAATAAATAAATAAATGAAAAGGAAAAAAATAAATACCTTTTGATGACGAGGCTTCGGGATGTATGGACGGAGCGGGTGACCGGATTGTAATTCCACCTTGACTCGACTCGGCGGAATCAAAGCCTCCTAATGGCTACTCGGACAGCTCTTAGGACTCTCTCGAACTGGCTTGAGAGAACCTACAAACAACCACCCATCAAGAACAAAGCTTTGAACTAAAAGGCAGCTCTTTTCGAACTAAGCCTTTAAAAAAGGGCTAGCTTTTAACCAATTAGGCTTGATTTTAGCTAGTTTTGAGTGTTAACCTGTGTAGAAGTGAGTTGGGAGGGCTAGTTTAT
>CATKHJ010066940.1:0-10724 GCA_949750685.1 Vernicia montana
TATATATATATATATATATATATATATATATATATATATATATATATATATATATATATCACATCTTATTGGAGAATTCATGAAAGAGATTTTGATTTCTCAAGACATCTCATATTTGATTTTTGTACATATTGAGTTTGAGTTTTTTTTTTTTTTTTAAATAGATTTAAATTTCATTAATCGTCAATGGCTGAATACAAATTTCAATAGAAAATGACTTAATATAAAATTAACTACCCTAATAAGAGCAACCTGATTCGCAAATCGCAAATATTTAACAGAACATTCAACTGTTATATAGTTGGTTTTGAAAAATTGCGACTCTAATAGTGAAACAATGTGACAAACCATTGTTTTCTTTGCGAGCATCTGAAATGCAACAGTGCACAGACATACTATTAGACTCATAACAAAAAAAATAACTTCCAACAAAAGAAGACATAACAAAATTTTTAATAAGAGAAGATAAAATAATATAAAATAACATAAGAAAAACAAAATACAATATAACATAAAATAATAAAATAAAAAGTATCACCCTAATAACAGTAAGTACAAACTCACAAATATATGGTAAAAACAGAGATGGGAAGGCGATGGCGAAAACAAAGAGACAGAGAATGAGATCGAGCAGAAGGAGCGTCAAGCGACGATAAAGAAGGACGCATAAATAAAAGACGAATAAGTAGAGCCAATGGTGCATGTGGTAACAATAATAAGGATGAGACTATTCATATAAAATCTAATAGAAGGAACCACCGCCGATCAAAAGAGAAGATCAACGGTGGTTCTATAAATAAAACTAAAAGGAAAACTTTGTAATGTTTATATTTATGATATATTATATTTATATACTTTGATTAAATGTTTAAATTTGTAACTTTGTATTTGTGATATATTATATATGATATCCCTAGTTGAAAAATAAAAAATAAACAACACTTCTAAGTTTAAGGTGATGATAATACATACTTTGATTTGATAATAGATTTAAAATCAATAGTAATAATAATAATAGTTAGTAGTTTAATGGTTTCAATGTTTGTATCCTAATTCACAGTATATTAGTATTTGGCCTCGTTTGGAGTTGAGTTTCACAAAAACGCTTTTCAAAAAAAAAAAAAAAATTATATTATTTTTAAAATTTTCTCAGAAGTAGGTAAATTGATACTTTTACTAGAAGCATGTTTGAAAAAGTAGTTTATAAAAAATAATAAAAATCAATCAATTAAATTAAAAAAATTCTAAAAATGATTTTGTAACCTGTAACAGCAATTCTAAATGTACCCTTAGTAAATGAGGTGAAATCGGTGGATTATTATGAAAATGTTTAAATTTAGAATTCCCTCACTTTCTAATTATTTAAAATGGAATATTATTATTATTATTTTTTTAATGTCAACATTAAACAACGAAATAATTTATACTCATTTCGTTCCAAAATATTTGTTGTTTAAGATTTGACACACGGACTCCATTCCAAAATAATAATCGTTTTAAGTTTTTGCATAAATATTAAGAAACTTATTAAATAACCTCAATTATGGTGAAAAATAACTTAATATGACTAAAATACCAATTATATTTTAATTTATATCTTATTTTATTAATACCTTCACTCATAATAAATAGGGATAAAATTGAAAAAAAATGTCATTAATACTTTATTGATTTCTTAAAACGACAAATATTTTGAAAAAGAAAAACTTCAAAAAACAACAATTAAAATGGAATGGAGGGAGTATTAAATTGTCACAATAAATGAGAGGGTAAAGTTGGAAAAAAATAATAAATGTTTTATTGAAATCTTAAAATAACAAATATTTAAAAAAAACTCTAAAACGACAGATATTTTAAAATGGATGAATATATATTTGGTGACAATTTGAGGTAATTAATAACAAGAAAATTAACTTGTTGAAATAATAAATACTTCCTCCATTCTAAAATAATTGACGTTTTAGAGAATTTTTTTTTAAAAAATAATTGACGTTTTAAAATACCAATAAAATATTAATAATATTTTTTTTAATCTTACTTTTATTCATTGTTATCTTCACTACTTATTAATGAAGTTTGAGTAGTTTAACAAAAGAGTAATTTAGTTATATATAATTATTTTTTTCTATAATTAAAATTATTTAGTAAATTTTTTAATTATTATATCACTATTTTAAACGTTAATTAATTTGAATGGAGGGGTAAGTTGTAGATAAAAATTGTTGTTTGCTTTGACAATGTCAACACTAGGGCTGAGCACGTGACTCGAAGATACCGAACCGTACCGAAAATCCGAGCCGATAATATCCAGAATCGAAAAATATCTGTTGACCGTTTGATTTTCTCTGAATCGAACCGTTCTGATTTTTTTTTTTATACGGTTCTGGAGATTAGTAGTTATTCATACCGAGAACCGTACCGAACCATCCCGAACCGAAACTAGAACTGATTTAAAGGGTTTATATATATATATATATACACACACACACACACACACACACATTGAATTTTCTTAAATGTGTTGTTAATTCAATATCAAAATGAGTGTTTATATATATATATATATATACACACACACACATTGATATTAAATTTCCAACACATTTAAAGAAATTCAATAATGTATAAGTAAAATTTAATTTTTATTAATTATAAAATTTTATTTTCAAATTAGTAGTTGCAATATATATATATATATATATATATACACACACACTTTGATATTGAATTAACAACACATTTAATAAAATTGAATAATGTATAAGTAAAATTTAATTTTTAATTATTTAAAAATAAAAAAATTTCAAATTTTCGTTTTGTCCTGTTCCGTACCGAACCGTCCCGAAAAATCGGGACGATTTGGTAGGGAGATTTTTCCTTATGGTTCGGTTCCGGAGATTTCATTTTAAAAATCTCCGAAATTTAATTCGGTTATAGAGATTTTCAAATTTCCGGATTTTCCAGAACTGTGCTCAGCCCTAGTCAACACAAGATTATGACAAAAAAAAAAAAAAAAAAAACATGAATTTTTGGGCCAAGGATTGTTAGATTTGATGCCTGGCACAATATCCCATTAACACCTTAATTACTATAGCTTGATGAATTAAGTTGGACTCAGAAATTGTTGCATGCAATCAATATTATCCAAAGTGCAGTATAAAGTATATATATAATTACCTTGTTGAATTTTTCAATTATTCAACTTTGAAAATTCAAAGTAATTACGTTTATTTAGATTTTTATTTTTATTTGGAAATACTAGTTGATTGAATTATCTTACAAAAGAATTGTTTTTTTGATTATTACATAAAAATATAAACATTTTATTACTGGACTATATTGATTTCATTAAAATCTTACCAATTATTTATATCTTTTATTTAATTCTAATGAGAGTTATAATTTCTAATAGTAATAAATGTAATAAATATCAATATCCAAAACTTTTTGAATAAATGACTCATATGAGGAACAATTTTTTATATTAAAAATATTTTGGAGAAGTAATTTTTTGTAATAATTAAAATTAATTTTTATATTGCATGAGTTGTAATGTAATATAATTTTTAATTTAATAATAGTTTCGTTAGTAATAAGATATATAAATTTCATGCAAAAAATTAGTATAATAACACCAATGTATCATATAATAAATATAATTAATTTTTTTTAGCATAACTTACAATTTTAAATTATAAATATAATAATTTTTTAATTCAAATAATTTTTATAAATATAATAATTTTATTATAATATTTTTTTAGTATTTTTTAAATTATGAATTTAATTCTAATGGGAATTATAATCTTAAAATAATTTTAAAAGCCAATAAAAACAATTTAAAATGATCGAAAAATTGAAATAGAAATTTTAATAAAATTTTAATATTTCTTATCTTGAAGGTTTCATTATTTATATTTTTACTTGAATTCTCATTGGAGTTATATTAATTTTCAAAGGTAATAAATAAATGTTCAAAATTTATTTGAAATTGTTTGATTTTTGAATTTTTGTTTGTGCAAATAAAAATAAATCATTTTCAATTAAATACAATCTAAAAGGTTGAGGCTGATTACAATGTAAATAATATATTAACTTGTTGAAATAAATTTAGCAATTTATTTTGTAATAAATATAATTTTTAAACAAAATTTTATTATCAATGACTTTAATTCTAATAGGAGTTATAATTTTAAAAGTAATATATCTAATAAATAAACGTTCAATTTTATTTATTTATTTTTTTTGAAATTGTTATATATCAATTTAGCAAATAAAATTATTTAATATACGTTGCCAAATGTTGAACTCTAATGGCATTTTGACGCCAATAGATAAATAAGCAAAGTAGAGTTATTAGTCTACGAGGCAAATAGAGTCAATTAAAGGCTTAATAGATAAATTTTATGAACTTTGAGTATTTTTGCATTTATACCCTATTCTTTGTTTTGTATTAATTTTACTCTAATTTGAAAATTTAATTGTAATTTTTTAAAAACTTAATTGTAATTCTACTATAAATCATAATTGTTAGAAAAATTTTATTTATTAAAAGATCAAAAACCAAATTAATCCTTAAATTTATTACATCGATCACATTATCAATTTATTTTTTAATTTTTGATTAAAATTTAACTTCACATATTTGATTAATTGAGTTGTTAATTTTATTCTTAGCAGTTTATTAAATTCAAAAAATTAAAAATTAAAAATAATTTTTATTAAAAATTAAATTGATAATATAATATAATAAATTTTAATTTTAATTTCATTTTTGCTTTCAAATTAATATGAAAATATTATTATTATTAATTTAATTTTATAATAGAATTGTAATTAAATTTACAAATTGAAATACAATTGACAAAAAAAAAATAAAATTTGTGATTCTACTAATCATGGAAGGAAAAGGAAAGGACTGACCTCTTGTACTAAAGACACTCTACATCACGTGTTTTACACGTGCAAAATGGGTACGAAAGCTCTTTATAAACAAACAAAAGAGAGGGAGAGAGAATCGCGCCACTACACCTTCACAAACACAACCTGCTCGCTTCCCACAAAATTTTCTCTTCGCCTTTCAATTTTCTTTTCGCAATAAAAAAATTTTCTTTCCGTTTCTCGCTTTCCAAACAATAGATAACAAACAAACACACTCATGGACTCCATAGTCAAGGTAGAAAATCCTGATCAACAGACCAACTCATCACTTCAATTTATATATGAAATTGATAGTAGTAGTAGTAGCAGCAGCAGCGGCGGCGGTAGTAGTTCAAGCGATTCCGATATTGATAATGTCGGCACCGGAGATTCCAATAAGCGGAAGCGAAATTTGAATTTCGGTGTTTTCAAAAAACCGAAACAGGAGGAATTTGGTTGTATTGTACCTCCTGGATTTCTTGCTTCTCTTAATAATCATCAACGGCCATTATTGACAATGAATGGACAAGATAGCTTGCCATTGCCTTTAACGGTTGTTCATAATAATCAAATGGCGGTGACTCCGCTTTTACGAGGTGGTTGCAAGCAGTTCTGGAGGGCAGGAGATTATGAGGAAGCTGTTGCTCCTGATTCTACTTATTCTGCAGGTAACTATTAAATATGAATATTTTATTTTGTATGAAACAACTCGCCATTGTAGGATTATATATATATATAGTTAGCTAAGAAGTAATATTTATAATTTTCATAAAGAGTAATCTATATATGATATACTATATATCTCACAAAAATTTTATAATTATAAGTGATTATTTTTATGATTTTGACAATCTCATACAATAATTTTTAAAATTTTTATAATTACATGGCCAATCTAATTTCAAACAAAATTAGATTACAATTTGCTCACTACAAAAAACTGAGATTAGCTAATACATTGAATTTAGTCGCTAAATAAAAATAGCGACTAACGAAATTAGCCACTATTTATCTAGCTAAATTATTTTAGTGAGAAAATTGTGGCTAAATAGTGATTACTATAGAATAGCGATTAACGAAATTAGTGGCTATTTATCTAGTTAAATTATTTTAGTGAGAAAATTGTCGCTAAATAGTGACTATGGAAATATTATAGCTAATTTGCTGCTTTCTTGTAGTGGTTGGCATGACACGCTTAAACTTACACTGTGAAATATTTTATTACGCAAATTCAGGTTTAATTTCACTAGAGGAATTGTAAAAATTTAAAAGTTATTATATGAAAATTGTCAAAATTAAAAAGATGGTGATAGAATTATAAAAACTTACAAGTTTAAGTTTTCTTATATATAGTATTGTGAGCCAATAATTTGCTAATATGTAATATATTAGGAATAGTCTTACACAAAATTGAATTTGTTTTGCAGTTGGCATGGATCATGTGAGGGTACACCCAAAGTTTCTGCATTCAAATGCAACCAGTCATAAATGGGCACTGGGAGCTTTTGCAGAACTTTTAGATAATTCTTTAGATGAGGTCTTTGCTGATGCTGCTGCTGTGTATTTAATTCTTATATTTGTTGATTTTATAATCTTTTTTATTTGACGAGTAATAATTTGATTATTAGGTTTGTAATGGAGCCACTTATGTTCATGTAGATGTATTGAAAAATCAGAAAGATGGTAACATGATGTTGCTAGTGGAAGGTATGTATATAGGTGGTTCTATTAAATATATGGTCTCAATATCAATATCAAAACGTTAGAAGCAAATTAATAGTTTTGAATAAGAATAGTAATTAAATGTTTCTGTAATAATTTGATTTGATTACAGACAATGGTGGTGGAATGAATCCTGATAAAATGCGGCAATGTATGTCTCTAGGATATTCTGCTAAAAGCAAGATGGCAAATACTATTGGTCAATGTAAACAAGCAATCTCATTTCAAATTGGGTTTAATCAATTTTTAATTAATTTTGTTTAACGATTATACCTTTGTTTAGACTTTTCTTTTTCCCATTATTTTCAGATGGAAATGGGTTTAAAACAAGTTCTATGAGGCTTGGGGCAGATGTAATTGTGTTTTCGCGTTGTGATGATGGGGAGAGGTTAGTCTCTTATATATATTCAAGAATTGTTCTTTGAGGCTTTGCTTGTGCTAAATTAATTATTTTTAGCATATTGTTTGAAACTAATAATGAAAAATGATTTTCTTTTAAAAAAAAATAATTTCAGCCAAACACAAAGTATTGGATTACTCTCCTACACATTTTTGAAAGCAACAGGAAAGGAAGATATTGTTGTTCCCATGGTAAGAATAGCCAATAGTGTGCATTCTATTATTCCTCTGTTTTTGGTTTTCCTCCAATTATGTTCTGTTAAAGATTTGTTAAATAAATTGCTTATTTTATTACAAGATTGACTTTGAGAAGAAGGGCCAATCTAATTGGAAAAAGAAAATAAGATCTTCTTTGAACGATTGGAATGCCAATTTAGAAATTGTATTGCAATGGTCACCATTTCTAAGTAAAGAAGACCTTTTCCAGGAGGCAAGTTAACGAATTATCTTTCTCCTAATTCTTTGTTTAGTGATTTTTTTCATTTTCAGTAATTACAATGATTTTTCTTTTTTGGGTTTTAGTTCAATTTGCTCGAAGATCAAGGTACTCGCATCATAATCTATAATCTTTGGGAGGATGATGAAGGAAATCCGGAACTGGATTTCGACACTGATCCACATGTATGCCTTAAGCATCTTTACTTTCTCTAAAATTTATATAGAACTAAATTAAAATGGAAATGGAGTAGAATGGTTTCTAATAGGATTGCATTATTTATTGCACTTGAAATGGCAGGACATACAAATTAGAGGAGTCAACCGAGATGAGAAGAATATACAAATGGCAAAACAATATCCCAATTCAAGGCATTTCTTAACTTATCAGCATTCATTAAGGGTATGCATAAATATTTGTTTAAAAAAATATATTCAAGGGAGAGTTGAAAATTAGTCAATGTCAAATTCTCTAGTAGACATTTTCTTTAATTTTGCTGGATTGACTGTATCTTCTTAATTTGCCATTGACAGAGTTATGCAGCAATTCTCTATCTCAGACTTCCAACTAGCTTCAGAGTTATGTTGCGTGGAAAGGATATCGAATATCATGACATAGTGAGTGATATGATGCTGGCAAAGGAAATAGTATACAGACCACAGAATGTACATGAGAGCATTTCAAAGGACAATACAAACGTAATGTTAATGTAACATTTGGCTCATATTTTACCTTATGCCCTACAGCAACCCTATAATTTGTTTTGCTGCTGTATCAGGTGGCCGCAACTGGGGTGATCGGATTTGTGAAGGATGCTCATCACCATATTGATGTTCAAGGATTTAATGTTTATCACAAGAATCGACTCATCAAGGTTTTTATTTTTATTTTTTTGCTTTTTTAGATGTGAAATACTTTATGGCCTTATATTCTGCCTTTTAATTAAGGACTTAATATCATAGTTGTAGTGTTGAATTTGTGTTCTTCTGTTTTTTCAGCCTTTCTGGAGGGTGTGGAATGCTGCTGGAAGTGATGGTCGTGGAGTAATAGGTATTTTGCTTAAGATTTATTCTGCAATTCAATTCTGATGTAGTTTTCTTTTTTATTTTGATTAAATCATTTGAATATTCTTTCTGCACAGGTGTAATAGAAGCAAATTTTGTTGAACCAGCCCATGATAAACAAGGTTTTGAACGCACAACTGTGCTTTCAAGACTAGAGGCAAGACTGATTGCAATACAGAAAAATTATTGGTTAGTTTTCTTAGTTTTTACTCTTTTTCAGAGTTTCCAAGTGATTGACATTTTGATTTGTTATAACCCTTTCTATTTTTACTCTAATTAGGTCTTCAAATTGCCAGGAGATTGGTTATGCAGCAAGGCGGCATTCCAAGTACCATACTTCTTCTAGCATAGAATGCTCTTTGCAATCAAATAAGAATGGACAAAGCTCTACTAGTGGGAGTAAAGGATCTCCAGCAGATGCAATAGGTCCAAACCAGCAAGGTAATGCCGGTAATGCAGTTAATCATAATGCACAAGGCTTCATTAATGCGGATTCAAGAGAAAAATCTAGTTTGAAATTTGGCGAAAGATCATCCTCCAATATTAGGGATGGTGAGGCATCCCTTGCTTCTGCTATAGCCACTGATTCTCATTCCAAGGTAAATTCTACTGATGTCTTTTAAGTTGTTTCTTTACATATGAAGCTCAAATGCTAATGCAATGGAGCCTGCTTGAATCCCATAATTTAATTTAATTAATTTTTTTTTTTTTGGAACTTTCTCATTAAGCAGGTTAGTGAAATTTGCGATATAAAGAGTTTTATTAACTGGAAAGAAAAGGGTCCTGAATTAAAAGATAGGTATGTTTAGTTAACTCAGGGCATTATATTGTTCTGGTCTTTATATTGCTGCATTTACATGATCCTAAATTTCATACCATTCAACATAAATGTATTCTTATTTTTTCCCCTATTTTGCAGGTTGAATGGATCAAATGGAAAAATGGTGGATAATTTGCTAAAGTCTTTAGAATATGAAAGGGACAGGCAGCGAAAACTTGAAAATCAAGTCTGCATTATTTACTAAATTTGATTTTTCAAAACTGAAAATTTTGTTCCCTTTTTTTTGTTCCTTCTGATTTGTTGGCTTCCTTCTTTATAAACAGCTTCAGGAGAAAACAAAAGAGCTTGAAGCTGAAAAAAAGAAATCAGAACAGTTGGATCAAGAAAATATTGCTCTAGTTGATATGATTCAGGAAGAAAGAACTAGAAGAGACGAAGTAGAGGAAGATTTGACACGGAAATTGCAGGTTAGGGAAAATTTTAATTTACTATGGATCATAATATCTCATACAAATATGTCATGTTTGGTTCATCATATTTTACAGAACTAGTTTTATTTTTTTTTCTTTTCTTTGCCTTAATTCTTTTTCCTCTTCTTTTGGTTGTTCTGTAGGATGCTTCTAAGACCATTAAGGAGCTGAGAGAGAAAGTGCAGCAACTAGAAGGGAACAAATTAAAAAACTGTAAAATTGAGAAGCAATGATTATTAATCTTGATTATGTTTGTAGCTTTAATTTGTAGAAATTGATGCTGGCAAAAGGTGATTCAATAAGCACATGTGCACAAGTTTACAACTATCTAATTTTAAAGTTGTTAGCTGTGCATGCGAGCTTATTGAATCATTTTCCATTGGCAAATCTTACACACGGAAAATTTTTTATAGAAAAATATATAGGTAGCATCAGGGAGCATAGTCTCATTTTCATTATTGTATATTTAATTTGTGGTCAAAATTTTGAGAATTTTTTACTTTTTAGTTATGACCACAGATTTTTTGAGAAACCAGAGATTGCTCAATTATAGTGATAATTATCAGTTTCAATTCAGTGCTATGAATGCTATGCTTATATTCATCACTATTCATGGTAAAAAATGATTGGTTTTTCCTAGGGGTGTCAAAAAAGGTCATGACACGCCAACCCGATTCGCCAAACACGAAAAATTTTCGTGTTAGGGTTGAGGTTTAGCAGGTCCGTGTCGATAAACGGGTTGACCCGTTTATGACACTGCTTAAACGAGTCGTGTAACGGGTTGACACGCCAACCCGTTACAACCCGTTTAATTTCATGTGTCGTGTTAGATAGTGTTAATCCAACCCAACCCATTTATAGCATGTATATTTTTTAGTAATATTAAGAGTTAAAATAGTTATTTATATTGTATTAGAAGAGACAAACAAAAT
>CATKHJ010066982.1:0-16521 GCA_949750685.1 Vernicia montana
TCAATCATCAATGAAAAGAAGAAGAAATTCATAATCATCAACAAGAAAACATTATAAAAATGAAAAGGGAAGTTAGATTTGAGATGATTACCTTTAACTCTTCCTTTTGATGATGATTTCTCTTCACCAAGAAGAAAACAAGAAGAAAGAAGAAGAAACTTGGGGAGAGAATTTGAGAGGAAAAATGTGTTCTTGCTTTAGAAGAAGAAATGAGAAAGATGATGAATAAAATTTGTTTTGTTGTCTTCCAATTGACAAAGTTCTCCTTAAGTCCTCAAATTCAAGATCAATTACAAGAAAGATGACACAATTTGACTAGGTTCAATGAACCTTGAGAAACATAATTTACCACTTTTCTTACAATTCCATTTCTGGCACAATAAATTACTAAAATGGTCCATTAACTTTCTATTATTCATGCTTTATGGCAATGGCTAATCATCTTTTGATCACTTATCACATATTAATCAAATATACTCATTCATACACTTGTTGAATCTAATCATAAATTCAACAATTCATTTGTCATGCAATCACATTAAATTCACATTTATAATCTTAAAGCATCTATCTAATCCACACTCATATAAATCAATTTGTTTATGAACCTAGGGTATTACATTATACCCTCCTTAAAGAAAAATTCATCCTCGAATTTAATGAACGTACCATAAACAAATAAGGGAAAAAGGGTGAGATACAAATCTCAGTGAATATATAATAAATAACCGGGCACAACAATTTGGATGCATGAACATAATCATTGGCTCAATGGGTTGTCACAATAAGCAATTAACAAATTTCCAATTCAATACAATTGAGGGTTTAGTGGAAATTATTACCAATTTAATGTGAACTTTATTCACATTCCCAATATATTACTGTGGAGCGAAAGATTTCCAATAACAAATTATAACACAAGGTTAGCTAGACCTTGTGGCTAGGGCATTTAAATACCTCCTAGCAAGGTACAAGTCACTGTGCACCGAGTTTGGTGATCCCTACATCGACAGAAGGGAATTTTTGCCTTTTGTTTTAAGTCAGGGTTCAAATCAACTAGAATATTTCACATATAGAGAATCAAATAAGGTTCGAAGTTACAAAGATGAATTATTAAATTCAAAGTCACACGGTCAAGTACAATTTCATATGATCAAGTACAATGCTCATATACAAAGTGGAATGGGTATGTGCCAGAAAATTTAATATATACTCACATTTCTAGTTAAGCTCCGAAATATTGATATTCTTCCTCAATGCCTTTGTCACTAAATTCACTCTCTTCCAATTCCTCTTCTCTTTCTACAAATTACAAAATATTTACATAAAAGTTAATTTCATATAATTACATTTATTTACTTATTAATTTAGAAGATTAGTTCATAATTATTATTTTTATAATAATCAAGACTCCAATTGATTTAATTTCAAATCTGGACAATCCTAATACATTCCCCTCCAACACTTTCAAAATTTAATTTTCCTAAAGTTACTTTCTGAATTCTTCAAATTTCTGGATCCTAGGTTTTACAAGAGTTCAGTGCACTCTTTTGGCTGTAACTCAAGATAAAAAATTCCATTTGAGGTAATTATTTTTTTCAATGAGACTAGAATCATAAGGGTACATTTAATTAGTTTTGATCTCAACTTATTTCTATCTCTAAAGTCGTCTAACTTAAGGGTTAATATCAGGGATTCTGCCAGTTCAAATACCCTATCACAACTTAGAAATTTCCATATATCTCCCAACATACTTGAATTTTGGATCTTAAAGTTTTATATCACATAAAAAACATCTTAAGGTTCATTTCTTATGTTTTATTCATCTCCAAATTCTTATCCTAAAATACTCAAAAATAACCTCAAACTTTCTAAAATCTCAGGGTACTCTACAAGAAGTAGTTTTCTTCTCCTTCCCATATCTCCAAAAACAACAAGAATTAGATTAAACTTACTTATGTATAAATAAACTAAAGACATCAATATACAATTTTTATGTTTTGAATTTTCTCAAATTTGTACTCCAAGTGATTCAATATGCTTTCTTAAGTTACAGGAGTTTCTAAACCCTAAACGTGTCTTCTTTAGCTTCTTACTTCTTTCATTTAATTCTTTCATTTCTTACTTCTTTCCACCCAAAACTACCTTAGTTAAGTCCTTTTACCTTATCAATTCATCTTTCTTCAACTACAAAATCTCATTTCTCCATCACACATCAACCAACATAGCCACTCATTCAACACTATATCATAACCAACACCATCACACAACACATATATACAAATATGGATGGAAAGAAACTAATTAATTCATATTCTTACCTTAAAATCCTCTTCTTCTTCTTCTTTTCCTTGCTCTCTCTTTCTTTCTTTCTTTCCTTTGTAAGTTTTGTTTATAAATGGAAGATGAGAAATTTTCATCTTCCAACCTATCCTCTTATATTTATATATTTTTTATTTTCCATTTATTTTATTTACTTTAATTTTTGGCTAAATCTCCCCCAAAAATTATCCTTCTTGGCCGGCCATCCATATAAATTATTTCATTTTTTTTACTTACTTAGTCAAAGTATAATAATTATCTCTTTAGGAAAAATTACAATTTTGCCCCTTTTAATCAAAGTTTTACTATACTTTCTAAATTTAAGTCTAAAATTATTTTTAGTTTCTAATTTAGGTTTCTAATATTATTTGTAGATAGTTCTTTAGTACTTTTACTTAAGTTAAAATTTTTGAAAAATCCTAAAGATCACTATCCTACCGATATCGTGTATACTAACCCGATTCCCTTAATTGCACTCCACATAAATCTTTAAATTCCTAATTTCCTATTTTCTAGGTTTCTAGTGATCTAACAAAATCCTGGGGTGTTACACTCTCCCCCCTTAAAGAAAATTCGTCTCGAATTTTATAATCTATATCGTACCTTCATTCCTGGAAAAGTTGAGGGTATCGTCATTAGATCTCTTTTTCACTTTCCCATGTGCACTACTCTATTGTATGATTTCTCCATAAAAACTTAACCATAATTATTTCCTTGTTCCACAAAGTCCTAATGTCCCAATTCATAATTGCAATTGGAGTTTCTTCATAAGTTAAATCTTGATCCACCTTGACCTCTTGTGATGGTAGCACATGTGAGGGATCTGGAATGTACTTGCGTAACATAGATACATGAAACACTGGATTTACATAGGTCATACTGGGTGGTAAAGCCAATCGATATGATATGTTTCCCACTCGATCTAGAATTTTGAAAGGTCCGATGTATCTTGGCGCGAGTTTACCTTTCTTTCCGAATCTCATAACTCCTTTAATCGGAGACATTTTCAGAAAAACATGATCACCAACTGCAAAGCTTATATCTTTTATTTTTGGATCAGCGTAGCTCTTTTGTCAGCTAAATGTAGTTTTCAATCTTTCTCTGATAATAGGCACTTTTTCCATTATTTCCCGAATTATGTTAGGTGCCTCTATGTGTTTTTCCCCTACTTCCATCTAGCATACAGGTGATCTACATTTTCTCCTATACAAATCTTCATATAGTGCCATTCCAATGGTAGAGTGGTAGCTATTGTTATAAGCAAATTCTATTAAGGGAAGATAACAATCCCAGTTGCCTCTGAAATCCATGACACATATCCTTAGCATATCTTTCAATGTCTGAATGGTACGTTCTGATTAACCATCAGTTTGCAGATGGAATGCAGTAGTGAAATCTAATTGAGTTCCCAAAGCCTCTTGAAGTTTTTTCCAGAATCGAGAAGTAAATTGAGGACCTCTATATGAAATAATAGATACTGGAACGCCGTGGAGGCTAACTATTTCATCCAAATGCACTTGGACATATTGAGCTACTGTATATATAGTCTTTACCTTCAGAAAGTGGGCGGTCTTCATTAACCGATCAACAATTACCCATACTGAATCATATCCCTCGGAGGTTCTTTGTAATCCTACTACAAAATTCATAGCTATTCTTTCCCATTTCCATTCGGGCAATTCGATCTCCTGTAACAATCCTGATGGCTTATGGTTTTCAAACTTCACTTGCTGACATGTAAAACATGACGCCACGAACTTTGCTACCTTTTTTTTCGTGCCCGGTCACCAATAAACATTTTTAAGATCGTGGTACATTTTTGTGACACTCGGATGTACATTATAGGGAGCATAATGCATCTCCTTCAAAATTTTCTCCCGTAGCCCATTCACATCCGGTACGCATAGTCGGTCTTCATACATCAAGACTCTATTTTCAATTTTAAACTCCATTATTTGCCCAGCTTTCACCTTTTCAATAAGACTCACAAAGTGAGGATCTTAGTTCTGTGAGTTTTTAACTTCTTCTCTGAAGCCAAATTTCACATAAAACTGTGCAAGCAATCCTTGCAATGGTGAGATCTCTTACTTCAAAACTAGACTGATTAACTTTTTCAACTCCTTTATCAGTGGTCTTCTTGCTACAGCAATATGTGATAAGCTCCCTATTGACTTTCGACTTAAGGCATTCGCTACCACGTTAGCTTTTCTTGGGTGATACAAAATCTTGCAATTGTAATCTTTTAATAATTCTACCCACATTATTTGCCTCAAGTTCAACTCCTTCTATTGTAAAAGATACTGGAGAGTTTTGTGATCTGTGAAAATCTCACATTTCTCCCCGTATAGATAATGTCTCCAAATCTTAAGAGCAAAGATGACTGCAGCCATTTCCAGGTCATGAGTAGGATAATTCATCTCATGTCTCTTTAACTGTCTCAATGCGTATGCAATTACTTTTCCTTTTTGCATGAGTACGCACCCTAATCCTACTCTAGAAGCATCACAATCTATGGCAAAACCTTCAATGCCCTCCGATAATGCCAATACTAGTGCTGTTGTAAGGTAGGTTTTTAGCTTTTGGAAACTTTCCTCACAAGCATCATCCCACTGGAACATTAATTATTTTCGTGTTAACTTGGTCAAAGGAGCAGCTATTCTTGAAAAATCTTTGACAAATCTCCGATAATACCCAGCCATACCAAGAAAACTATAAATTTCAGTAATGTTGGTAGGTCTCGGTCAATCTACCACTGTCTCCACCTTTTTAGGATCTACCTGAATCCCATCCTTACTCACCACGTGTCCCAAGAAATATATTTGATCCAACCAGAAATCACACTTAGAGAACTTTGCATATAATTTATGATCCTTCAAAATCTGCAACACTGTTCTCAAGTGCTCTTCATGTTCTTCTTTACTCCGAGAATAAATAAGAATATCATCGATAAATACAATGACAAATTTATTAAGATATGGCTTGAATACTTGATTCATTAAATCCATAAATGCCACGGGCGCATTCATCAAGCCAAATGGTAATACGGTGAATTCATAGTGCCCATATCGAGTCCAAAAAGCTGTTTTGTTAATATCTTCATCTCGAATGCGGAGCTGATGATATCCTGATTTGAGATCAATTTTCGAGAAATAACTGGCTCCTTGCAGCAGATTGAACAAGTCGTCAATCCTTGGCAACGGATACTTATTCTTTATTGTCACCTTATTCAATTGCCGATAATCTATACACAGCCGTAACGTTCCATCTTTCTTCTTCACAAATAAAACTGGTGCACCCCATGGGGAACTACTTGGGCGAATAAATCCCTTATCTAACAGATCTTGCAATTGTACCTTTAATTCCCATAATTTCATTAAAGCCATCTGGTATGGGGGAATAGAGATAGGCTGAGTTCCCGGGAGTATATCAATTGTAAATTTTATTTCCCCTGCTGGTGGTATTCTAAGTAAATCTTCAGGAAATACTTCTAGAAATTCATTCACCACCGGAATGTGTTATAACTCTTAACATTCCTTCCTAGTGTCTACAACACTAGCTAGATATCCACGACACCCTTTCCTTAATAATCGTCTGGCTCTAATAGCTGATATGAGAGTTTTAGAGATATTACTTTTATCCCCTTGAAATTCAAATTTTTTTTCCCCTTCCTTCTTAAATACCACGCGTTTTCCTCTACAGTCTATATGGGCAAAGTGGTTAGATAACCAATCCATTCCCAATATAACGTCAATTTCCAACACCGGTAATTCTACTAATCCACTAGGAGTTGTCTGCCATATATTTCTATCCCACAAGATCTATAAACATATTTCACCTCTATTGTCTTCCCTAAAGGAGTACTTATCTCTAAGAAGTTTTCTAGAAATTCATTATCCTTACCCAACCTTTTAGAAAAAGTAGATGACACGAACGAATGTATAGCCCCCAAGTTAAACAACACTTCAACTGGTGAAAATTGAATACGAATTGTACCTATCATAGTAGTATCCCTATTATTTGCTTCTTTCTGGGTAAGTGCAAACACTCTCCTCTGCTTTTGCCAGTCGTAGGCTAAGTACTTCCTGATGCTTGTCCCCTTTCTTGACCCTGGCTTGCATTACCTCCTGTATTAGGCTTTGGCATTTGTACAATGGACTGAGATCCTATTGATGAACTATTTGGTGCTCCTCCTGTGGGATAGTTTCTCCAAAAATGACCTGTTTGGCCACACCGTAAACAGGCTCTTGTAATTCTTCTACAAACTCCTGGATGCTGCCTGTAGCAGATTGGACAGGTAGGTACATTCCCAAAAGTAGGTACAGTAGCAGCACCTCTTCCTTGACCATTTTTGGTTCTTCTTCGTATTGAATAACCAGCGTCCGCACTAGGGGTACGTTGTTCTGAACTACTCCCAGATCCTTGTCTATAACTACCTTGGCCTCTCCCTTTAGCTCTCTGTCTCTACCCTCTTTCAGCCCTTTCTTCCTTGGACTTTGCTTCTATTTTCTTGGCTCTATCAACTAGTTTCGATAACATGGAAAATTGAAGCCCACATAAGTTGTTGTGTAAGGAAGCGTGCAATCCCCTTGTAAATCTCTTAATCTTGGAAGCTTTAGTCGGTATAATTTTCGGTGCATATCAACTCAGTCTGATGAACTCCTTTGCATATTTAGAAACTGCTCGATTTCCTTTCTTGAGTTTCTCAAATTGAGCCACTCTCCTTTCCCTTTCTCCTTTTGGAAGAAATTGTTCCATCATTTCCTCTTTAAATTGCTCCCAAGTTGGTGGAGCATTCTCGTACAATCTTCTCTCTATATGATCCTTAAACCAGTCTCCCGCATTGTTGACCAGCATCAATCTGACTAGCTCGATAGCACGAGCATCGGAATAAGGCATTCTCATCACGCATTTATCCACCTTCTTTAAGAACCTATATGGTTCCTCTCTATCTTCTCCCTTAAATTCTGGAAGCCCTATCTTCATAAAGTCGGTCATTGTGACACCCCCATCATCCATTATTCTGTGGGCCACATGTAGTGGTACTGGGGCATTGACTGGCGGTGGCATCGGTATTGGTGCTGGTGGAATCACTTCGGGTTGTGGTTGTCGAGCTTGCCTCACTTCATCGAGCTCCTGTTGCATCGCCCGTAACTCTTCTAATAAGGCTGCAACATCCACAGGAGGAATTTGCTGATCAACCTCCTCCACTCTACATCATACACGTAGGGGTTCATTACCCGGTTCATCCCTTTGGAATCCGGCAACAAAAACTTCATCTGTAACCTCCTGACTACGTGTAGGCTCAATTTCTCTTCTAGGCAGCATTCTATTATATACAATGAAATTTGTCTTAGTATATATCTATCATCAATAATTTCATAAAAATAATTACACATACCATACAGAATAACTGAAATAAATATATTAAAATTCTTAATTACATAAACCTTTCATATTTCATTAATATTCATATTCTTTTATACATAATTCATCAGTACATTCCTAGTTACTTTTCACAATATAACTATTTTTACATTCCTTTTTATTCTCTATCTTACAAGAACTACTATCAAATACTACTCTTCTCTTTTTACATATTTCACATATAATACATATCTACACCTACTTTTCTTTTTTTTTTTTTCATCCACTACTAATTTTCTCCCGACTTTGATGAATCCCTCGGTACCACCCTAGCTATGGACCGCTGATCTTAAGCAAGAGCCATTAATCTAATAGGGCAGTTTCTATTTAAGTGCCCTGTACTATCACACACTGTACACACATGTCTCAGGTACTCTCTAACTGCTATGCGCACACCTGATATAGGCACTCTTTTCCTAGCAGTTCTTCTCAACCTTAAACCTCTAAAGGCTAGCCCTATGGTCTGTGTAATCATGTTATGTAGGTCCCAAATTCTCTCCTCCAGAACATAAACCTGAACCTCCAGTGTCAATACCCTCATTCTAAGGTCTACATCCACCAATAGATTAGGATCCTCCTCTATTGGATACTCCACATTATGTGAAGTCGCTTCGGAAACCTGATTCTCCGGATGAACCTCCCTATCCGTTGATGTTGACATCGACATAAGCTATAAACATGTTAATTGTAGATAATTTAATACATATATAATCCATATATACATAAGAATATCAAATTTTATACGAACTTCGCAAATTTTATCCTAATGATTGACAAAAGAACAAGAAGGACCCTAAACTCCATGGTACTACTTAAGACTACAAGTTACATATATATATAAAATTTAAGCTCCGATACTAACTTTGTCACATCCCACTTTTGGAATATGATGGTCCTAAGGTATGGGTAAGCATATGCTACCGAAGACCCGTAAAACCCATCCATTTTAGATTAATATTGTAATTTCGGCAGTATGCCGGCATTACATCTACTATTCCCAAGATCAAACCTGCAAGAAATAAGATACTCCTAATATTCCCACCTTATATCCTCAACTTCATTCAAAACATAAATTATTTCTCAATCACCATTACACATTACTAGATAATATTTATTATATACTGTTCAATCATTCATATTCAAATACCATATCACACTCATATTATATTAAGTACCATGGAGATACTAGATAGTACTACCATACATCACTATATACAATTACATTTACAATGTTCCCTTAACCAATGCAAAATGTAATCCAGCGACAAGTGAAGTAGGGTACTTGCATTGTGAAACCACTAACCTGAAAAAAAAAAATAAGAGAAAAGGGGTGAGATACAAATCTCAGTGAATATATAATAAATAATCGGGCACAACAATTTGGATGCATGAACTTAATCATTGGCTCTATGGGTTGTCACAATAAGCAATTAACAAATTTCCAGTTCAATATAATTGAGGGTTTAGTAGAAATTATTACCAATTTAATGTTAACTTTATTCACATTCCCAATATAGTACTGTGGAATCACAGATTTCCAATGACAAATTATAACACAAGGTTAGCTAGACCTTGTGGCTAGGGCATTCAAATACCTCCTAGCAAGGTACAAGTCACTGTGCACAGAGTTCGGTGATCCCTACATCAAAAGAAGGGAATTTCTACTTTTTAGTTTAAGTCAGGGTTTAAATCAACTAGAATATTTCACATATAGAGAATAAAATAAGGTTCGAAGTTACAAAGATGAATTATCAAATTCAAAGTCACACGGTCAAGTACAATTTCATATGATCAAGGACAATGCTCATATACAAAGTGGAATGGGTATGTGCCAGGAAATTTAATATATACTCACTTTTCTAGTTAAGCTCCACAATACTGATATTCTTCCTCAATGCCTTTGTCACCAAATTCACTCTCTTCCAATTCCTCTTCACTTTCTACAAATTACAAAATATTTACATAAAAGTTAATTTCATATAATTACATTTATTTACTTATTAATTTAGAAGATTAGTCCATAATTACTATTTTTATAATAATCGAGACTCCAATTGATTAAATTTCAAATATGGACAATCCTAATACATTCCCCTTCAATACTTTCAAAATTTAATTTTCCCAAAGTTACTTTCTGAATTCTCCAAATTTTTAGATCCTAGGTTTTAATGGAGTTAAGTGCACTCTTTTGGCTATAACTCAAGCTAAAAAACTCCGTTTTAGGTAATTAGTTTTTTCAATGAAACTAGAATCATAAGGGTACATTTAATTAGTTTTGACCTCAACTTAGTTCTTTCTCTAAGGTCATCCAACTTAAGGGTTAATATCAGGGATTCTGCCAGTTCAAATACCCTGTCACAACTTAGCAATTTCCATATATCTCCCAACATACTTGGAGTTTGGATCTGAAAGTTGTATATCACATAAAATACATCTTAATATTCATTTCTTATGTTTTATTCATCTCCAAATTCTTATCCTAAAATACTAAAAAATAACCTCAAACGTTCTGCAATCTCAGGGTACTCTGCAGGAAACAGTTTTCTTCTCCTTCCCATATCTCCAAAAAAAGTAAGAATTAGCTTAAACTTCCTTCTTGAGAAATAAGCTAAAGACATCAATATATAATTTTTTTAGTTTTGACTTTTCTCAAATTCGGACTCCAAGTAATTCGATTTTCCTCCTTAAGTTACATGACTTTCTAAACCCTAAAGCTGTCTTCTTTAGCTTCTTACTTCTTTGATTTAATTCTTTTATTTCTTACTTCTTTCCACCTAAAACTACCTTAGTTAAGTCTTTTTCCCTTATCAATTCATCTTTTCTCAACTACAAAATCTCATTTCTCCATCACACATTAACCAACATAGCCATTCATTCAATACTATATCATAACAAATACCATCAGACAACACATATATACATATATGGATGGAAAGAAACTAATTAATTCATATTCTTACCTTAAAATCCTCTTCTTCTTCTTCTTCTTCTTCTTTTCCTTTCTCTTTCTTTCTTTATTTATTTCTTTCCTTTGTAAGTTTTGTTTATAAATGGAAGATGAGAAATTTTCATCTTCCAACCTATCCTCTTATATATATTTTTTTTATTTTCCATTTATTTTATTTACTTTAATTTTTTGATAAATCTCCCCCACAAATTATCCTTCTTGGCCGACCATCCATATAAATTATTTCTTTTTTTTTTTTAATTACTTAGTCAAAGTATAATAATTATCTCTTTAGGGAAAATTATAATTTTGTCCCTTTTAATCAAAGTTTTACTACACTTTCTAATTTAAGTCTAAAATTATTTTTAGTCTCTAATTTAAGTTTCTAATATTATTTTTAGATGGTTCTTTAGTAATTTTTCTTAAGTTAAAATTTTCAAAAAATCCTAAAAGTCACTATCCTATCAATATCGTGTATACTAACCCGATTCCTTTAATTACACTCCACATAAATCTTTAAATTCCTAATTTCCTATTTTCTAGGTTTTTAGTGATCTAATGAAATCCTGGGGTGTTACAATGAGAACCTTGATTATTCTATCTATATATTGATACCCTTAATGGTATAGAAATTCCCTACTAATGTAGGTTAGTCATTAGACTTTGTGCATATTGTAACCCAATACGAGGAAGAGTATGTTAATTATACTTCTACTCTTATTACAAGGAAGAGTATGCCAAACCGGCCTCTATTCTTTATTACGAGGGGAATATGCTAATAAAGTACCTCTATTCCTAATATGTTATGAGTTGATATCTATATCCATCTATTTATGAGTTATGATTTATTCATGAGCTATATACATGCTTATTCTTGTATATTACGAGTTATTGTTTCTTATGAGATATATGAAACTCATTTGTTATATTATAAGCCATTTGGTAAGATATGAGCCCTACCATCCTTGTAAGCTAGCCTTGAGTTACCTAGCCTCACAAGTATGATAGTGTATTCTTTACTCACTGCTTTATCTCATTAGTGATTCCATTTTTCAGGAGATTAGAAGTTTATCAGCTTGGTTCTTTAGGCATTTTTCTTTCCTAAAGAACTAATTTGATCAAGGTAATTTCTCCTTTATTTATTTGTAATTGAAGTATATTAGTGCTCCATGTGTGTAAGAGAGAGATATTCTTTTGGTCTTAATGGCAATTATGGATGATTTATATACATTATTTTATGAGAATTATGAGATGTATGAGATTATGAGCAAGTGTATGTCATGTGATGTAATTAGTTAAATGCTAGTATGCATATGGGTTTAGGTTCTGATCTTGAGAAGTGTATGTGTTAGTAGCTATGTTTCCATGACATTTATATGTGATGAGAGGGGTTCTACGGGTGGCCTTATGCCTACCCATGCCCTAGGACTGTCACAGTTGCGGAGTTGGGCTGTGACAAAGTTGGTATCAGAGCCTGGTTAAGTCTAGTTTAGACTATATTAGTCATAGGGTATGTGAGCACCATGGAGAATAGGAAATAAAAAATTTCCTCTATGTCTATTAAAGTCATCGTTTTTGTGTAAATTTGCGTTACCAATATGTGCTAAATCTCTTGATATGTGTTTATCTTTTAGATGCCGCCTAGGAGAGGAAGACCGAGACATGTATCTATTGCAAATTTGGGAGCACCGGATGTTGCTTCTGATGCCGCCTCCATTCATGAGGAACCACTTGAGCCGCCGAGGGCTAGATGCTGGGTTCAAGCGGAAGAAGTCCATGTTCCTCCAAGAAATGATGATGACTTGAGGAGTGAAAATGAGGAACTCCGCCGAGAATTGTTAGAGTTGAGATGGTTAAGGCAACAAGATGTTAATATCGCACCACCGCCTCCTCCACCGGTACAAGAGAGGATGCCACCTCCATCGGCTCCTGTGAATGCTCTTGTTCCTATGCATGTGGCTAGGAGGGTAATTGATGATGGTGGGGTGAGAATGTATAACTTCCTAAAGATGGGACTCTCGAAATTTCATGGTGAGTATGGAGAAGAACCGCATGGGTTCCTTGAGTCAGTTGAGAAGGTGGTAAGATGATTACCGTGTTCTTATGTAAGGGCAATCGAGTTAGTAGGACTCTTATTGAAGGATAATGCTTGGGATTGGTTCCAACGGCATGTGGAGAACCGATTATATGAGGAAGTGCCACCAGTGTGGGAGCAGTTTAAGCAAGACATGATTGATGAATTCTTAGGCAAAGGAGAAAGGGAAAATAGAATAGCCTAGTTTGAGAAACTGAAGCAGCAAGGTATGTTAGTGACTGATTATGCCAAAGAGTTCACTCGATTGAGCAAGTTTGCCCAAGAGATAGTGCCTACATAAGCTGTAAAAATTAGAAGGTTCAAAAGGGATTTGATAGTACCTCTACACAATGCCCTATGTGCTATTGAGTTTGCTTCCTTGTCTAAGTTGATTGACAAGGAAAAGAAATGAGGTACCACAAATGCCAATAGTTATTGAGTTTCCGGATGTATTTCCAGAAGAGCTACCAGAGTTGCCACTTGAAAGGGAGATTGAGTTCAATATCAAACTTCTTCTTGGTACTCTGCCAATATCTATTCCTCCTTACCGAATGGCACCTCTAGAGTTAAAGGAATTGAAAGTGCAGTTGCAAGATTTGTTGGATAAGGGGTTTATTCGATCGAACAGTTCACCATGGGGTGCACCAGTTCTTTTTATGAAGAATAAGGATGGTTCTATGAGGCTATGTATCGACTATAGGCAGCTGAACAAGATGAATGTCAAGAACAAGTATCCTTTGCCAAGAATAGATGATTTGTTTGATCAATTACAAGGAGCAAGTCACTTCTCCAAGATTGATCTCAGATCGGGCTATCATCAGCTCAGAATCAAGGACGAGGATATATGTAAGTCTGCCTTTAGGACAAGGCATGGTCACTATGAGTTCACAGTGTTACCATTTGGGTTAACCAATGCTCCAGCAGTATTTATGGACTTGATGAATCGAGTGTTCAAGCCATATTTGGATAAGTTTGTCATTGTATTCATCGACGAAATTCTCATTTATTCTAAAAGTAAATAAGAGCATGAAGATCACATGAGAGTGGTATTGCAAACTCTGAGAGAGCACCAGTTATATGCTAAATTATCAAAATGTGAGTTTTGGCTTAATCATGTATGCTTCTTAGGACATGTGGTCAGTAAAGATGGCATTCAAGTGGATCCTAAGAAGATTGAGGTAGTGTTGAATTGGCCTAGACCCACTAATGTAACTGAAGTTCATAGTTTTCTTGGTTTGGCAGGTTATTATAGAAGATTTGTCAAAGATTTCTCCAAAATAGCCTCGCCACTAACCAAGTTAATTAGAAAGAAAATAAAGTTCCAGTGGGATGATGATTGCGAAGAGTTTTCATAAACTCAAAACTTGCCTCACTACAGCTCTAGTACTTGCATTACTGGAAGGATTAGGTGGATATGCAATTTACTGTGACATTTCAAGAGTGGGACTTAGATGTATTCTTATGCAACATGGGAAGGTGATTGCATATGCTTTAAGGTAATTGAAGAAGTATGAGATGAACTACCCCACACATGACCTAGAGATGGCAACAATTATTTTTGGTCTCAAGATATGGAGACATTATCTTATGGTGAGAAGTGCGAGATCTACATCGATCACAAGAGTCTCCAACACATTTTACAGCAGAGGAGATGGGTAGAGCTAATCAAGGATTATAATTGTCAAATCCTTTATCATCCGGGTAAAGGTAATATAGTAGCGGATGCCTTGAGTAGAAAATCTATGGGGAGTTTAGCCCATATTTCAGTAGGGAAGAGACCTTTGATTAAGGAGTTGAAAGAGTTGTTCAACAAGGGGTTACAAATTGAGGTTTCCGAATCTCAAGTGTTGATTGCTCACTTTCAAGTGAAATCTAAGTTGATTGATGAGATTAAAGCATCGCAAGATGAAGATCCTTCACTTGTTAAATTGAAAAGAGAGGTATTAGCTTGAACCCTTAATTTTGCACGCTCCGGTATACATTTGAACCCTAGAGGCACCTAGGCTAGGTAAACACACCTCCGGAAGCCAAAATCGTTGAAATTGCCAAAATTCCAAAAATTTAGAATCTGAGCCTCAGGACCTGAGACCTATCCCTTAAGGCTCTAAATCATCTTTAGATCATCTGAGATTGAATAACGAGTACAATGCAACTAGAATCACAAAAAATGGAGTTGAAATGGGTTAAAATGGTGAAAATCGGCGAAATCGGGTGTCGTAGCCTAATTGGTGACCGCACAAGGGCCAATAGTGACCTCACATGGGCTGTATGGTTCTGCACAGCCTGTGTGCAGTTCACATCAGCTCGTATATGTATATGCTACTGAATATACTGAATTGCATCGATAGCATTAGAGTTAGAATTGAAGTAGTCAAATCGATAAGGTAATTAATAATTTTTGGTTAAATGGTATAAAGGATATGGTTCAATGTAAAACCTAAAGAGATATATGCTCATGAGATTGAAAAGTGTCACTACCAAGGATACTAAAAGTTTATATTAAGAGCTAAGAAAGTCAAGGTTAGTACTTTGTAAACCTTACGTTTCTTAAATAAAGTAATCATTTGAGTTATTCTTTTTAATGAGGCCTAATTATTGATATTGAATTCTTTCATTGAGGTCTTTGGCCTATTATTATCATCTGACTCCTGTGAGGCCTCGCCCGAGCACCGGTCTGATCCGCTAGAGGGAATCGAAATGCTCATTCGGGTTTGTACTCATGATGGAACCCTCAAGTTCAGATTGGTTGATTTTGAAAAGCACATTAGAAGTAGCCACCTTGATTTATTTTTATTTGGAAAAATTTAAGGTAAAAACCCATTTAGACTCCAATTATATCCTAAAGGAAAAAGATCAATAGCCTCGAAACCAAAGAGGATTCGGGGACTAGGTTTTCGGTTCATTTTTATTAGCTTGGCAAGTTTAATACAAAATGGCTTAAAGTTGATTTCTTGAATAGATATAAATGTATGAATAATTATACAATGCATGAATTAAAGTAAAGCGAAGCAATGAAAGAAATAATAAAAGTGATAGAAGAAATGAATAAAGAAAGCAATAAAAATATTAAATTTACAATATAAACCAAATTAGGGGATACTTCCTCTAGCCCTTATGGGATTCTAGGAAAGTCACACATTCACCAAATTAAATCCAATAACAAAAGTAAAAAAATAAAGCAATGAAAGAAAACACAAAACCTAAACTATGTGAAGAAGGTGAAAAAGAAAGAAAGTTCATTTTAATTGGATTTGATGCTTTAGACAAGCCTGCCTACGTATCCTTTTGAATGGGAATCAAAATCCACGTAGTTCGCCCTTCTTGCAAAGAGGGATTGTTTTAGTCTGAGCCTTTTATCATGTTTCAGTTCATTGATTAAAAGGTGGGTTGATTATTTGATTTTAACCAAACAAAATTGTTTACCAAGTTGTTAATTAAGTCAGGTTTTAATTATCAAACAAAAAGCATCGATTCAAATTGATTAAAAAGTTAATTAAGTCAGATTCTAATTAACATGCATTTCTAAAGTGATCAACTAAAGAAAAGAAAGGGATTGAAAGAAGAGAGGGAGCATACAAAGGAAAAGGGGAAAATAATAAACTATGTAAAATAAAAGAACAAATTAAAAGAAAGGGATGAAAGAAAAGGGAATATGCAAAGAAACTATAAAGGGAAAAATAATAACAATAATAAAGCAATATAAAGAATAATAAAAATAAAATAAAACTAAAGGAAACAAAATAAGATGATAAAT